>CM073141.1:15785881-15790881 GCA_037039145.1 Fundulus diaphanus | reverse complement strand
TATTGAAGAGCTTACTGTCTGTTTGCAATATAAAATGTTTAGACAGCGAAAGGCTCTGATAAACTATTATGGTTAAGAAACTTCTCCTTGTTATAGTTTGATTCATTGCTCTATTCAACACTTATTCAGCAAGTTGATGGACTTTGAGACTGGCGGTGCATTGCATTTTAGCTATGTTAGGAATATGTTGTGACCCAGGTTGTGTATTTGTTAAGGGAATAAAGACTTTAGAGGCCTCGGGTGTTCTTACAGATTCAAATTTCATCCTGTCTCCTTACCCTCTCTATTACAAAACTTATCACTAAGTAACTGTGTCTTCATACTTCTCCGCCCTAGTTTACTGCAGCTGTACAGCCTTTGTTGTACCAGTAGATGGCGCCAAAATAGCGTGGAGCTGCATGTTTATTGTTTGGAGGATGATGCCTTTTTTCAGCTGTTTTTATAGAACGCTTCAGGATAATAATACAAGTTTCCATTTTGCTGATTTGATCGGCAGCCAGTAGAGTTGTCATGTGGCCATCTGGGCATCATCAGCTTGCTGTCAGATGTGTGAAAACCAACACCCAATCACTTTCCTCACATTGTAGAAAGAATTCACTCCATCCATTGAACCCCCCACTCATCCAGATATCATGTTTTTTTTTTTTTATTATTTATGATTTTTTTCTTCTTTTTTTGGCGACACATTCTCTAGCACATCTCCCTCCCAGCCAGCCCATCTAGTCAGGTGAGGAGCCAGTGTGTCTAAACTTGTTGTTTGTTATGCAGGTGATTTCAGAGGAAGGGGTCAGCTTTAAGGTCAGTCCTCTTCTTCTGCTCCCCCCCACCCCCCTTTCTCTTCTCTTTTGCTTTCCTTTGCTTTATCTCTGTGATGTGATTTAGTGGTGATCCTGTCTGTGATTATTGTAGCTTCCTGTATTTGTTTACCTGTTTATTGTGAGACAACTTTGTCATATTTGGATTTAGACGATGGTACACATTCTTAATCTAGTTTTAAGTTACCTGTCCCAGCTTTTAGCTCCACCTGTTAATCACGAAGAATAAGCCACTTGTTTAGCAGCCATTCAGCTGGAGATGGATGCTTGAGCGAAGCAGTGTTTGACAAAGGCTTATCTTTGACTCTCTAAATTGAGTTTGCCTACCGGAAACGGTGAAATGGGCCTCCGATTTTAGTCAGTACAAAAACCAACACTACAGTTTCCTTATTTCACTCTGCCTCAACACGAGGAGGTATTTTACTCCCTGAACTGACATACTGACCCTCTACTAATCACTAACATTAAATGAAATCTGATACACAATATATCTCTAAAACCATCAGTAAGCCAGACTTTTTGAGAACATCGCAATCCGTCAAACTGAATTAGAAAGTCGACTGTTTGTAAACGGTGCCGATGCGCTTGTTGTTGGCTTTGATTTCTCACGGTGATTGCTGCACAAATCCTCTTTCTTATCCTGCGTTTGGATACTAACTTGCAGCGTTTTCCTGCTGCCTGTACTTATGTGTTATTTGGATATGTCTGTGTCAGATCGTGGGGAATGGGAGTGAGCAGCAGCTTCAGAGGGAGCTGGAGGATGTCCTCATGGACCCATCGGTGGCAGACGCTGGGCTGGGATCAGAAGCGGGGATGAGCAGCCTCGGTGCGAGTGACCTCGGGGCTCTTTCTAACACGATGTCACCCGTGCTGGCCGGCACTGACCCGCTAAGTTCCCCGCCTCCTAAGCTGGAGATGGTGCTCCCCGTGCAGACGGCTCAGGAGAGTGAGCTGAATGAGAGGTCTTACAGAGGTGAGGCAGGAAGGGATTGTTTCAGCCTTCTCCTAAAGCTTAAACAAGTGAAATAAATGTTGCCTCTAATCTCCTTGCAGCAGATGAATCGTCATCTGAGGGAAGTCCTTGCAGTCCAATTCCAGACGAGGACAGCGTGGTGTTCAGCCAGCTCACGTATCTGGGGTGTGCCTCTGTCAATGCCCCCAGGAGTGAAGTGGAGGCCCTTCGCATGATGAGCATTCTTAGAGGGCAGTGCCAACTCCCCCTGGATGTCACACTTTCAGTGCCAGGCGTGTCTGAAGGCACCGTCAGGTTGGTGCAACGCGAGGGTTAAGGAACCACTTATTTAAACACACACGTGTTGCACTCAGGACATAACAGACCTCTTTTGTTTTGACAGGTTGTTGGACCCCCACAACAACACAGAAATTGCCAACTATCCCATTTATAAGATTCTCTTCTGCGTCCGAGGCCACGACGGCACCCCAGAGAGCGACTGCTTCGCCTTCACCGAGAGCCACCACAACGCAGAGATCTTCAGGATCCACGTGTTTCGCTGCCAAATCCGAGAGGCGGTAAGAATTTTGCTGTTGTCTATATCGCAGGCAAAGTAATACACGTAGAAATATATGTCTGTTTAGGAATATAAAACATAAAACATTTCACAGTCTTTCATGCCAAGATCAGGTCAGTTATGTGACACCAATTCACAACAAATGTCATCTCAGGTCACTTTGAACAACAAATAGTTCCAGTTGCCATCCAGTTATAATGAATTCAATTAACATGCTAGTTTATATTGGGGAAAAATTAACTTTTGTTCAGGGTAGCTTTTTATGGGGGAAAAGACAGAGCACACCGAGGGAAAGTAGCAGAAGTAGTTCCTGTAGTCGACTTCATCAAGGTAAGCAACGCTCTAACCTGGTCCAGGAAAGAAACATGGTATAGTACAAAAGTACTGAGCCAGGAGTACTTTCTTTGGGAATGAACAAGAAAGAGCGTAGAAATTTAGTTACTGCAATGGCTTTGTCAATGGCTTCCTAAAAATCATAGTGTTAGAGATTATGAGATTACAGATGCTGGAGCTGCAGAAAGCAGGTACTGGGAAACAACAGACAACTCACTGACACTGAGGGCGTCACAGATGTGGCATACATAAAGAAAAGGAAATCTCTATGCTATGCAGGGCTGTGTCTTTGCTGATCCATGTAGCCAAGCCAACTTTATTTGCAAGCACTTTAAAAACAGCACAGCTGACTAAAGTGCTGAACACAAATGAACAGCATACCTGATAAACACATAAAATGAGTTATAATCAACTAGAGTAAAATACAGTATAAAACACGTAAGAATATTCTAAGTAACTTGAGTAAAACATAATATAAAACACTTAAAAGATGTAAAAAATGTGAATAAAATGAGCTCTGTCATGATACATCAAAAGCTAATGAGAAAAGGTGGCTTTTCAGAGCAGTGAAGACAGTGAAGAGGCCGGTCTGATGTGTAACGGCAGCAGGTTGTCTGTTGTAACGGCAGCCTTGGAGCTGCCACAGAAAAACAGCTCTGTCCTCTCTGAGCTTCCGCCACGTCCTCGGCACGTCCGGGAGAAGGTCTGCCGACATAAGTGAGAGGGAAGTGCGATGCACTTGCAGAAGCTCAAAAAGTAGGGTGGGGCCAGACCATTCAAAGATTTAAAAGTAAATAAAGGAATCTTAAAACGAACCCTAAACTGAACAGCCAACCAGTGCAATGAGGCTAAAACAGGAGTTATGCGCTTTCGTGTACCAGTTAAAGGCGAGCAGCTGCATTCTGCACCAGCTGGAGACGAGACATTTAAGCCACTGTAACCGAGAGTTCAGGGCTCTTGCTTCCTCGTTTTATCTTTTCGTGCGTTGTGATCAATATGGGAATCCAGTACTGAAGCTTTACCATTTCTCTGGCTTGTTTAGATTAAATGTGTAAAGGACTGGGAGGACCGCCGACAGGAGGCGGCAATCTTAATAGGCACAGTTACACACTGAACGACTGAGCCAGGGGTACTCTCTTCCAAAAGCGGCAGCACAGAGATAATAACAACAAAAGCTCCATCCATAAGGAAAGACACATAACCAAGAAGCACTGGACTGGGTGTAACTTCTGTGGAAAGAAGAATAAGCTGGAGATCACAAAAAAGAAAACTGGATAAGAAAACTGGGAATATCACAAAATCCAATCTGTTTTTTTTTTATATAAAGCAATTTTAACTACCACACATTACCACAGTGCTGTACAGACGAATACATTAAGCGGAGGAGGCCTATAACAGAAATATTTGTTTCCCATGTAGAAACTGCTCTGTTGGGAACATGAGAAATAATCAAATCTTCAATGAAACATGGGGCTGGATAGTTCAGAGAAGCAGTTGTGCATCGCTGATAATAAATACCACAAATAGGGGAAGATTTCAGTCTGTGAGGCAGAACTTTCACACGTAACAATAATGCATTTAACGCTTCACATGCAACATAATTGAAATCTAACCGAACAGTGATGCATCAGTGAGGCATTTATGCCCGCTTGTCATAAAGATAAACACCCTATTTCCAGTTCTCAGAGCAAACACACTGGCTAAAGAACTGCCATTACAGGTATGTAAAAGGCTCAATAGATTTTATAAAAGACAGAGCAGATTTATTTAAGAAAAATTGGGTTAAAGTACAGCTGCTGTGTTCAGTGACCTGATTTGTCCCACATGAAAGCACTCAGTGTGACTGAGAGCCTGCAGACAGACGCTGCTTTATTAGTCCCACTTCATCCCGCTATTCCAGAGTCCCAGATTCCAACCAAGAACACTCACACCACACCACAGCACTAAAGCTTACAAGCACAGTCAGATTCGCTCTCAGACATTCACACATGGAACATTCTCGGTAACAATTTGCTTCCTCTTTTAGTAACCCAAAGCCTCTGTGGCCCAGTATATTCCCCTTTTCTCCACCTCATCAGGCTTAACTACCTACTCGTCTCCTCTGCTTCAAGCCCTTTCTGGGCTCCTGTTTGCACCACACAGCAGGGGAGAATCAGTCCGTTTGTTGCCCCAAACGTTCGGGAAAGACGGTTTTCTCTTCCTCACAGGGAACGACTTTCAGTGCATCTTAAATCAGCTTATTTTATTAGTATGGTTTATGTTTCTTAAATTTACATTATATATATATAGATATATATATATATCTATATCTATATATCTATCT
>CM073141.1:15588381-15783381 GCA_037039145.1 Fundulus diaphanus | reverse complement strand
TTCATTGTAGCTCCGCTGCTCTCATCGTAGACTTTAAACATGGCTGAGAGTCGCAAAAAGCGAACCGCGTTCATGTTTATGAGAAGAAGAGGAAGGCCTCAGTAGAAAGAAATAAGACCAGAGTGGATTTGGGAGATTTTTTTCCACGCGATCCCCCTGAACAGCAGAAGAGCAGGTAAGATGGTCTTGCGCATGTTATTAAAAAGGGGACTTGGGGAAACTTCTGGAAAAATCGCTGACCCTAGCTTTAATCTTAATATCATCATCTCAATGTTTAGCAGTGGTATGCCAATTAAGCAGTTCCCTGATATCGTGCAGCACTACTTTGTGCTTTATCTTGAGATTAAAAAACAAAAACAGCTTGTTCTCCTGAAAATATTTTTTAGGTTGTTAGAAAATGTCAGTTGTTGAGACTGGTTCATTTTTAGAATTGCCTTTTAAATAACCTAAGTTCAAAGGCTGAATGAATGTATTCCACAGCAACCAAACCTACTTGACCTTTGGGGTGAGATAACTTAGGACACATTCACACTGCAGGTCTTGATGCACAATTCTGTTATTATTATTATTATTTTTTTTGTTTTGTTTTGCTGAAATCCCTTTTTTTTATGAGATCGTTTATACCACTAATTAAATGCGACCACCATCGGACTTCTATCTGAACAGCTCGGGACCACAAAGCGACCTGCATGCATAGAAGGAGAAAGTAGACGTCACACAGCAGCGCACTATTTACAGAAGTAGTAACAGATATAATTTGTTACTAGAAGTCTACAATAAAACTTTGTTGAAAAAAAACAAACAAAACAAAAAACATAATGATGGATACTGCCCTCTCTGTGCTATTAGGAAGTTGTTGAGCAATATTAAGATCACATCATAACAAGACGATGAAAGGTAAGGAAAAATGGCCTTTTATGGAGCTGTGAATGCTACAGTTGTAGATGAGTCTGTGTGGACATGTAGTGAGAGCCAGGAGAGAGACATAAAGGTCGGATGAAATGCGACATTCAGATGCAGACGCTTTGAAAGTTGTCAGCTACGTATATGCTTTAGTACCTCAAATGGCACAATTCTGATTTTTTTTTTTTTTTTTTGGGTCATTGACAATACCGCGAAAAAGTCTGATATAGGCCGCATATGGGCAAAAAAGATCAGATTTTTTTGTCGTATTTGTCTGCTGTGTGAACTTACCCATATCAGAATATGCTTTCTTTTTTAGTTATCCATTTCTCACAATAAAAAAAAAGAAAAAAAATATTCACAACAGAACAATACACTCGAGTAGAGTGAGGCTAACTATTATTTTAATACTTATAGATCATTGGATACAATCCTTTGCAGACGGATAACAAAAGAGAACAAAAAAACAAAAGCTATCCTTTGTACCATCACTGTCATTCTGTTGTAGAAATTCTTTGGAGGTTTTTTACGTCAACAGAATGCTAAAATGAGCCTTTCTTATGTTGTTTTTATATAAAATTAACCAAATTTCTATACTGGCATTGGTCGAAGTTGTTCAGTGACACTGCGGAGGGGCCGAATAGACACATGTACACCCCAGAACGAGAAAAACACATAACTATAGCAATTTTGAGAAGGACACATTACTCCATTCATAAGTATAGTTATTTTTTCATGGAAAGTAGATGGTCTCATGACAACTTACGTAAACACAATCATGTTTTTGTTTAGCCCTCGAGTGTCGCTAATCACTTCAGTTTTACAATACTGTAAAAGTTTTGGTGCATTTCTTTGTTCTTGCTGTTGCCAACTTGAGTCCCTGCCAGCCAGCTTTATTTGTATGACACATTTCAGTGTCGAGAAAATTCAAAGTGCCGTACATGAATCGAACATTAGAAAAGGAAAGCACGCAGGGAAAAATACATTGCAGGGGCATGTTAAAGGAAGGTAAAGAAAAACTGGTCCACAAACTTAGAAACAAGTGATTTTTGTGTGGTGTTTAAAGAGCCGTGCTGCCTTTAGGCTCATATTTATTCTTAACATAAAATCAAAGTTGCTTTTAGGCCTATAATTTTAAATAGTCCTCCCTGCGGTAAAGCAATTCCCTGTTAAAACAATTCCTTGGAACTCTCTTTTACCATTCATCCTAGTACTGTTTGCCGATGGCAAGTTGTGTGAACGTCTGTTTTTTATGTTTGACTTGGAATAATAATTGGGGGTGGGGGGTATCCCGTTTAAAACTTATCCACATCTGTATTGGAGTCACACTTTTCTTTACACTGTATAGGCTTTTTAAGAATAAAACTCTACCTACATATTTGCAGTAAAACATGCGAGGATGTAGGTGATCGTTGCTGTGACACTTAAACGTCTTTCTGCTTTGGGTTTATGGCAGGCAAAGGCACCAGATGTCGATTGGACTATCCAGCTGTGGTGAAAATGAAAACATGGCTTTATTGAGAAACAAAAAGAAGAAAAATAACTTAGCTGTAGTTTCTCAGGGACTTTACAAGAACATCTCACCAACCCCTCTGAACCCCACCTCAGAGGGGTTGCGTACCTAAATGTTTTTTGAAAGATTGCAAACAGTAATATTGCAATAATGAAACCGCTGCAATGTGTCGTGCAGTCCTATTGCAAACCTAATCTTATTGCATTGTATATTTGTGTGGATTGCAATCAAATTGGTTGTATTTGATTCTATTACTTTTCCCTATTGTGGATCTTTTGTTAGAGTTTGATTGCATGTCTGTTTGCCTCTGCTTCCCAGGTGAGCAGGATACTGTACAGCTTTGCCACAGCCTTTCGGAGGTCAGCTAAAAAGTCACTGCTGTCGTCTCAGCAGAATGCCCCGCTCACCCCTGACAGCGACTTGTTTACCTTCACCGTCAGTCTGGAGATCAGGGAGGACGATGGCAAGGGGACTTTCAGGTAAGCTCATCTTCAAGAGTCTTGTTTTGTATTTGCACAGAGAGTAATTTAGAGATGTACCGGTCAATTGGGCAAAGATCAGAATCAGACGTTTTTTCTCCTTCAATCGGCTGGTCAAATACTGAAAAAACTTTATTTTTTTTCCTTCTACCTTTTAAATCCATTAAAAATAAAGAAACATCAGCGTTTTAAGGTCTCTCAATGCTTCAACCAACAGCGTGTACTTTGATGTTCTTTCAAAAAAAAAAAGAGAAGAAAATTAGATAACTGTTAGGGACACATGGTTTGGTGTTTAATGGAGATACACTTGTAATTGCTTCACTTTATGTTTTTATGTTGGATTCTAAACTTATATAAGTAGAGCAGTTTCTGAGAGAAACGTAAAGCCATGCTCCTCCTTTTATTAGTGTTGCAGAGAAGAAATCAACACAGATAGTTCCTGCATTTGCTTCATTCAACACATCATCTTTGGCCTATTTTTAATTTTACTTTTGTTTTCCCGTAATATTGAGTCAAAAAGAGTCAGAAAAGCCTACAAGCTTTGATCAAAGGCAAAACAAAACAAATATAGACCAAGTTATTTTTAGCCACCTTGTTTCCTCCTCATTAGCTGTGGTTTCTTTATTATTCGTCTCCCCCAAACAGGAAGCCTTAACATGCAAGTGCACGTTGGCTGATTTTTATAAGTAATGAGTCATTCCTTGTTTAAATTAAAGTTAATGTGACGCCGGATGCTTTGTGGGAACCGTGCGAAACACGGCATATTCCTTATCTGCACTATGGTGACACTAACAGGCTTCTCAGGCGGTGGAGATTTCTTTGTGAAGTGAAAATGTGACTCAGTTTGAACACTCCTGGTCAACTGAGTTCTGTAAGTCGTCATTTAAAAGTAGGCATGCTTTTATTATCAGACTACATCCTGCAACTCACAGCATTATTGAAATATTTGCCATATATTTCAAAGTGATTGATGCTGTTTCAACTTGGTCCCGACTGAACTTTAGATTTTCTTTGGTGTCTCCTCTATAGTCTCTATCAGTGCGGGCGGGGAGAATGTCAATTACTTTTTCTGTTCCAAACCTGGTTCTGATCCAGATCCACAGACCGGGCCCGTTTTAACAGTGGCTTTTGGAGAAATGTGATTCTAATTATTATTATGTCTATTCTAAACTTGACCTGCTTAATAAATGGTTAGGTTGTTCAGTAAGTTTCATATTTAACAGCTAACCTGTTTACAAATGTCTTTACATTTGATATTTATTTATGTTCGGTGTTGTACATTTACGAAACTTTCCATTTTAAGAGAGCTGTTTTGAGGGAGTTTTCTTTTGTATCAATATTCAGCGCTGTCGCAAAAGACAAGGACAAACAGAGCTTCAAGCTTCGTGCTGGACTGGACAAGAAAATCGTAATTTACATCCAGCAAACCTCCAACAAGGAGCTGGCAATCGAGAGGTAAAACATAGCATCAGACACTCAGTTCATGCGCACGGTATTTATGAACTGCATACAATGTCTTACTAAAGTATTCAGACTCCCTTTTTAACCCTTGTGTGTGTTACGTTTATGTAGTGCATCTGGATTTTATAGGACCAGTACAAAGCAGGGTATAATTATTAAGTAAAAGAAAAACAATCAATGGTTTATAATATTGTTCTTTTCAAGATAAAAGTGTGAAAAGTGTAGGGGGGATTTGTATTTAGGCCCCCTTTAGTCTTTGACTAGACCTTTCTAACATATCTATATGATAAAAATCCAATCCTCAAGGTCTGGCTTCCTGCAATCTTTAGATGTGTCCCTGATGGATCACATCTGAATAAGATTTCTGAATGTCCATCAACTCCGACCAGCTTCACTGTACCTGCCAAAGAAAAGCATTTGCCCATAGCATGATGCTGCCGCCGCCGTGTTTCTCTATCTTCAGGGTCATGCACATTGGTATTTCTATATAACCCAATCTCATCGGACCTTGTTCACTATCTATGCTAAATGGCTTTTGGCTAACTGTATCTGAGGGCTTTCTTAGAGCAAAGGGTTTCTTTTTGCCGAATCTCCATTAAGAACAGATTTATTGCCGCCCTGATTAATAATAGTCCTGCTGGCATTTTCTCCCACCTTAGCTGAGGATCTCTGCAGCTCCTCCAAAGGGGCCATGGTCCTCTCCTCGTCTACGATGAGTAAGGCTCTTCTTGCCGGGCCTCTCGGTTTACGTAGACTTTTATGTCTTCGCAGCTGTTCCCATCGGTATACCTCATAAAATCCCGGCAAAATACACAGAAGTTTGTGTTTGAAACATGAAAAAACGTTGGAAGGCACTGCGTATATGCAATTATTATTGTAAAGTAACATCAAGCTATTTCTTATTATTCTCCCTTTCACAGTAGAGGCATTCAGATTTTTCCCATAATGTTTGACAGAGAAAACTAAATAAGGAATGCCAGCGTACAGAGACTCCCTGGAGCCCTGGGGAGTCAGTAGGGACAGCTATTGTTTTCAAGTAGTTCCTTAACTGCAGCCGCTGTACTTTCTTTGTTCGGGGAAAGCAAGACCAGAGAGAATTTAACGGCACAACACCTCTGGGAGAGTTAAGTCAGTATTTCTTCTCATGATTGTTATAATGTCAAATTCTTTAATATCTTTCCCTTTTTTTCAATGTTATGCTAGCAGGCGTCAGGTCAATCTTTCAAACCAAGTTAAGGAAGTTCTGCAAAAATCAAATAAATCAACGGGATTGATTAGCTAAAACGGAGGATATTCCTCGTTTTGTTCCAACTGCTGCTTGAACCCTGACCCCGATATTAACGAGAGAGCGATCCCTCAGTTGTAGTCGATTAATTCAGGACATCTTAACGTCTGTGTGTCGGGGTTTAGGTGTTCCAGGGCAGCTGTGGGGGTTGTGATTTAGACGATTCTGTCTCGCAGCGTCTCATTTTTCACGCTTTAATTAATCTGTTAAGTTTCAGCGTTCCCGGGAGACTTCCCTTTTTCTGCTTGAGTTGTTATTGTTTTATAATGTCAGAGAAGGTGAGGACTAAAAGAATGTGTTTAGTCTTCTCCGTGGTCTGGACCGCGTTAGACCATCCGTTCAGGAAAATATTTCTCGTCATTTATGTAATGTTTCAGAACTTTTACTCTATAGAGAGAGAGTTATTGTTGCTCGCTTGGTTTCCCCTCTGCCTCGTTTTTTTTCTTTCTTATGTAACCCCAATCATATCACACTGCTCTATCTCCCATCTGCACGTGCCTGGTCGTTCTCCAGGTGCTTTGGACTCCTGCTCAGCCCGGGGAGGAACGTGAAGAACAGCGACATGCACCTGCTGGACCTGGTGGGTGGCTGTTTTCTGCTGATCTATTGTGCGTGCTGTGTGTCTGTGTGTATGTGCCAACGTCTTCCAGCTTTTGTGCCCAACAGGAGTCAATGGGAAAAAGCTCAGATGGGAAGTCTTACATCATCACAGGAAGCTGGAACCCCAACACGCCTCAGTTTCAGGCGGTGAATGAGGAAACGCCCAAAGGTAGGAGCCAAAAATGCACTTTCAAGGTTTAGATAAGACTTATTCTCAAGCTTATAACAAGGTTTATACTTACTGGGTACTTTCTTGGTAATTCTGTCATATTTTTTATACCAGTGAGTAAAACATGTGAACATATGACTTCTAAAGAGTTGGAGGGAGTCACTAACTTGGGGATGGTGTGTCATTTATTGTTTTTTAGATAAATTCATGTACGTGACGACCGCAGTGGATCTGGTGATTACAGAGGTGGAGGAACCGGTCCGTTTTCTGCTGGAGACGAGGGTCAGAGTGTGTTCTCCAAACGATAGGCTGTTCTGGCCCTTTAGCAAGCGTAGCTACACTGAGACCTTCTACCTTAAACTACGACAGGTTTGTCTCTATTACCAGACCTAGTTTGTGACTTGCTGTAACACTGAGCAGTTTAACCTTACATATGGACTGAATTACTCAGGATAATTTAATGATGATTGTATAAGGAGTATTGGGTGGTTAGTTTGACTCTTTTACCACTCATTGTGTTAACATTTTTTTTTAGGAAATTTCCTTACATTAATATTATTACAGCTATATTTTCTTTTCTTTGTTTTGATGAAGTGGATCTAAGTTGATTTAACTGATTTATTACTTTCAATTATTCAGGATGAGATTCGCACAGTATGATAACCTTGAGCAAAACTTCCCTGGTATGACTTTATTTACAAAAATCTGTAACAAGAGGAATTTGGCACTATTTAAAGCCGAAAAAAAGAAAGTTATTCCTTCTGCAACTTAAACCATATATTATATTAATTATCACATTCATAGTAAGGTTATTTAATATATTAGTTGGTATTTTGATTTCATTACATACTCTGACAGGTGTTAATTTCTAATTTGTCATTTGATTCTCCTCCTTTTTACCACTTTTATGAGTTGGTAAAAAAATGGCCCTTATGCAGCTATAGTAGAAGAGTAGTTTTTGAATTTTTGACATGGGGATTTCCTAAATGGTTATAAGTAATTAATATCTTAACTGCAGTTGACAAGCTTCATAATAGCTTCATGTTGGTCCCAGAAGCTGAAGGTAATGGCTAATTAGACAGAGACTGAGACCACAGGATTTAAAGAGAGGAAAATGTAATAGTTTAAATAATTAATAATTAGTTTTTCTTTTTTTTTCATTATTGCATTGATTTGTTTACATTATTTGTCGTACGTGTTTTCACAGGAAGATCAATGGTGGTGCATCGTTTTTTACATCTGTTTTTAGTTTAAATAATGAAAGACACCAGATCATAAAATAACTTTGCATAAATTGAGAAGATATAAATATTCTTTGGTCTTGGCCCCTCTCCAGACCACAGGACCACAAGGTATTTTTATTTTTGAAAACACTTTGGGAGTTATATGCTGCCGGTGAGATAAAAGCTGCTTTTGACAGAACGTTTCTTCAAAGAAATTCTCTCGTATTCCTTTTAAATATGAGCTTCTGAAAAAGTTCAGTTGAATTATACGGGCAAGCTGGCCCTCTCTAAGGTGTTGAGAATTTGACCATTTCTTTTCAGGACACTTCACTGACCCCCGCCGAAACACGTTGCGTAGTTGTTAGACAGAAACAAGCCGCCTCACTGTTACACATTTGTGTTTTCCCACAGTTTTATCAGGTGTCTTCTCTTCTCAGATGGAGCGAAAAGAACGAAAGAGTCCCTCCTCTGACACACTTTACGAGGTGGTGAGTTTGGAAAGTGAGACGGAGAGAGAAAAAAGGAAAACCACAGCTAGTCCTAGCATCCTCCCTTCTGGGCCCGGTACCATGGCTCCTTCACCGCCCGACGACGATGAAGAGGAAGGTGATCAGACATATTTCTGTTACTGCTAAATTTGAAATTCCATGTGTAAATTTGTTCACACATGGAAGCTGGAGGACTGCCCAGCCCTAAAATAATAAAAAGCGGTGCTCATAATTAACAAAGCTTACATCATACATCCTAAGTGGGTTATTTATATATGTATATATTTATTTGATTTATACAGTACTTCACTTAGGAATCAAACTCCTTTCCTGTGGGGCGACACCAAATTTAGACATGTAGTCTAGAGGAGTTGAAATCACGAACTTTCTGACAGAAGTGTTTGTTCTGTCTTGTCCTGGGTACATAACCAGGAGACGGGTTTTAGTCAGTGCTTTTTACTGGGCTGTAAGAGGCGACAACGTCTACAAACGTAGGCCATAATTTGTAGACATAATAAATAGGTTTATTTTGTATCTGTTGGTACAGTTGCAACATTGGGGCGACGTTTTTTTCTTTTCTCAGATGCTTGCTATGTTAATTTACAGACTCAGCACTTTTTGGGTTCATGAACGCCAGCATCTGTTCTGCCAGAGCTTGCTTTATTGATCCTCATATGGGAAAATCTGGTCATTAGAGGACAATTTTCTTCATGCAGATTCCGTTTATTTAGTCAAATCAGCATACACCAACGTTATTACTGAAAATCAAACAACCTTTTGACCATGTTACTATTTTAAAATTTGTTCACCATTTTGCACGTTTTTCTCATTTGTCTGACATTCAGGAAATTCCTCATTTACTTTTTGCCTGGCTAATCAAACTGTTGCCTCTTGGTTGCATTGCTTATTGTCCAGATAACGACGAGCCCTTACTCAGTGGGTCTGGTGACGTTTCAAAGGAGTGTGCAGAGAAGATCCTCGAGACCTGGGGAGACCTGTTGTCCAAATGGTGCGCATTTGTTCCCTTGTTAACCTTATTCTTTCCCTCTGGACAGTAGTGCATTGAATACACATAGATTGGGTTGTATCTATGTAAATAGCCACCCCTTGCTTATTACAGCTTATTAGGACGGTTTTCCTCACCACTTATCATTTTAACTGGAAACTTATGATCGACTCTGTAAAAACTTCTTTTTTTTATCTGTAACTCAAAGCGTTCACATTTCTCGTGTGTTTCATTCTAGTTTTAATGTACTGTTTTTAAAGAAAATTACAATGTATATATAATTTTATTATTAATGAAGAGTTGTATCTGTCAAGGGTGTGAAAAGAAAATATGGTGCTCCGGAAATGTTTTGTTTCTTCTATGATAAAATAATTCCTAAATTGAGGAAGGAATCATAAGATGAAGTAAGCCCGTTGGGTGATTTTATTACATTTTTATTTATTTATTTTTTTGACTTGTAAGTAAATAAAGAGACTGTGCTCTTGCAATGTGAGGTTGAAGCACTCCAGCAAAACACAGAAAGACCTTTAATATTTTTATACCCTGAGGACCAAACCTGGCAGTGATTGCATCACATGCATGGAGACGCTCACAGTAAAATTACCTTCCCTGTGTCTGCAGAAAATACCACGAGTTATGTAACGTGACCCATGGATCCAGTAAACGAAACAGCCAATAGATTTGAATAACTTATGAAAGATGTGTAAAATTAAGAAAATAATTAGGGATTTTGAAATCCTGGTGCTGGGTGAAAGCATCTTCCCCATTATAGATTTCTTCTGTTTTTGCCATACTTAAATGTTTCAGATCTTCCAACATCTTAAAACGGATAAGGTGAGATGATGCAAAACGCTTTTTTCAAACAAGTACTCCCTTTGTTGGTGCAAACATAAAGGTATCCACATCAACTTAGCCCTTTTTGAACAAGTTATTGCCTCCTAAACCTCATAAATGTTTGTTCCACCATTGGTGGCAATGTCTGGCGTCGGGTCTTTTACTTTGTTGTGGAGGAATTTTAGTCCAATCTTCTTTTTTATTTAACTTGAGCCACATTGGAGTTTTTTTTAAGCATAAACAGCCTCTTTAAGCTTACGTTACAACGTTTCAATCAGATTTTTGTCCAGACATGGGGTTGGCTGCTCAAAGAGTCAAATTTTTAATTTTTTTCTCTTTTTTTTGAGCCATTCTGAGATTGATTTGCTCGCATTTGCTTTTACTCTGAAGATCAGGTTTGTTTGGACAGCTGTTCCCCTAAGTAATTTGAACCATTATTTCAGAAATGCAATTTGTGTTTGCTCATGTAATCTTGGTCTGAAATCTAAGTTTCTTTGATGATCTGAAACATGTAAGCGTGGCCAAAAAAGCCAAAATAGAAGAAACTTGTAAAGGGGATTAATGGTTTTACCACAGCACTGCATCTCTTTGCATCAATATATCACTGCGTTACTCAAACATGCTAGCAGATTGCTGAATTCCTAAAAGAAATTGCATATCAGACTTGGAAAAAGTGGCTTCTGAGTACTTATCACATTTAATCGTGTTTTAAAAAAAGAGGCAAAACACTGAATTCTGCAAGTGACTTATTGTTTTTTATACTCTATTGTTTTACTACTGTTGCCAAAAACTGGTGAGTGGTGAAATAAAGCACAGCTACACTAGAGGGTAGATAAATTACAGACATAAGTTAAATATTATGGACTACATGACCAAAAATAGCTTGTGTTTGTATGACAAAATAATGATGTTTGTATTCAGGATTTACTGCATCCCCTTGTGCATTGTGGGAGCTTCGGAGAGTAAACCTTGTTTTATTCGACTTGGGTTACATAAGGAGCCCACATTCTCACAATCCTGGTCTCATAAACTATCAGTGGCGATAAAACTCAACTCTTTATGACTGTGGCAACAAAAAGCAGCGAAAACAGAGAATTTGCCAAACTGTATTGAAACATGTCCTGCACAGGCGGAAAAAACCCCCAAAACGCTTGGAGCATGGCAGTTAAAGATTATGGTTCTGTGTTTTCGTCTCTCTTCTAGGCACATGAACCTCTCAGTGCGTCCAAGACAGCTACCAGCCTTGGTGCGGAGCGGCATTCCTGAGGCACTCCGTGGGGAGGTGTGGCAGCTCCTGGCGGGCTGCCACAACAACGACCACCTGGTAGAAGAATACCGAACTCTCATCACAAAGGTAAAACCATACAGAAGAGCTGTTAACGATTGGGACAAGTCTGCACCTACTGTCCTTATTTTGTGTAAAAGACACTTTAAAACCGCTGTAAATGTTCTCATTAGCAGTTTTTAATAATGGTTTAATGTTTATAAGCAGCCCAGAGTTTGTTAGGGTCTTGTGTTAAGACATTGGGTATAAGTAGTTGATATCTATATTTGCAGGACTTGTTGAGGATGAAAATTGTGTTACTCAAAAGTAGGGCTGGACGATATAGGAAAAAAAGCTTATCGGTTAAAAAAAAATGCATATTGATCGATATCGATAATTATTGAAAATATTTAAAACCATATTTTATGTGCAGCTCTGCCTGGACATTTTATGATATTGCTAAATGATTTAATTTTAATAAAGAACACAAACACAGAATTCCAATTAAATCTTTATTTAACCAACTTTTTTAACCATAACAGAATTTTTTTAAAGAAAAATAACTTAAGAGACCTGAGTTATGTTATTAAATACTGACAAAGAATAAACTAAAGTGATCAGTAAAATGACCAAAATAAATATACCAAATAAATTAATAAAATAGCCTATTTAGGTGGGAATAGTACACTAGTAACTTCTCAGGTTTCATAATTGAGAGGCTGACGCAGGGCTGAGGTCCGAGGTTGTGGCGTGGGAAGACGCAGATTGCAGCTCATTTTGCACTGATTCCCTGCACTCGTTGCACAATTTAGGGAGCGCTGTTAGAGAAAAACTTGCAGCCCAGAACTTTATATCGCGGATCAAGAGGGGCAAGTAGTTGTTTGAAGCCAGGTTTTTCCAACTGCAGACAACAGCAGCATGTCCATCACTATGAAGCATGTTACTGCATGCGTGATGTCCTTATGCCGCTTGGACGCTTTTTCATTTTATCACAAAGAAGGGAGCCCAGTTTAGCTGCTATACCTGCTTTGTTTTGGAAGAAGTTCCAGAAGATTCCTACGAAGACGCGCAGCAGTGCGGGGCTGAAACTGCTCGCGCTGCTGCGGGTGTGAGCGGCTTACGTGATGAAACAAGTTGGTTGCGTTACCAGACTTTGTTTTTACCGGTTCCTTGCAAGTTTTACAAATCACTGTGGTTTATTTCTGTCAGACTGGAGAACTAGTAAAACCCCGTTTTGGGACAATTTCCTCCGCCGCTCCTTGCTGCGACATATTCACATGCTCTGTGTTGTGGTTTGAGAGGGCGGGGCTTAATGACGGCGTGCCTGTGTCCGCGATTACGATTGGTCGAGAGGAAGTAGTGACTGTAGCATCAACTAATATGATAGACTGAAAGGAAGGAAGGAAAACTCTCTATCAAACTTTTATCGATCCTATTTTTTCCTATCGCGCCACACGTCTATCGATCGATATATATTGTTATTGAATTATCGTCCAGCCCTACTAAAAAGTACGTGTTGAAATATAAAAAGATGAATATGTGAAAGCTCACAAAAGAGAGAATTTGCACTGTAGAGGAACTGCTAAGCTCAACATGCTCAAGACTGGTATTTACCTTTGTGATCATTTGGTATACATTTACTGAGCTATTTTACATACAGGGCCTTCACTTTTTGCTATGTTATAATTTTTTTAATTTAATGATTGCAGCCAGTGGTTTCCAGCCTCTTTGTTCTGTTGTGTCAAACTTTTGTATATCCTGACCAACAGAAACAGAAAAGACACTTGACTTCCCTAGATTCTCCATCAACATCAAGTGTTAAAAACATAATGTTATAAATTAACTAAAAGTTATTAATTAAAATCAACACAAGCCGCACAATGCCTCATAATGTAGGTCCCTTCCTCTCCCACAGGAGAACCGAAACAAAAAAGGGGAGAAGAGAGGAGGGGACGCTGTTTATATACAGGGCGCTCCAAAAACATGAAACACGAGGTCAACAAAGAAAAGGTTCTGAGGTCAAGCAGCAAATAATAAATAGTGTTGTGCCATTACAACAAAAAGCAACAACAATAATCAAACAGAAGGAACATGCATGAAGTTAACCCTGTTTGGTTACTCTGAAACCTTTTAAATAAATTAAAATCCAATGCAACAAACTGCCTTTAGAGAACAAAGATCATCATAAACATGCAGCACTGTTCGATCTACAGTCTGAAAAACAAAAGAGTATTTCACAACTGCAAACCAGCTAAAAGTGGTCATCCACCTTTAACCGTGGCATTAATCAGAGAAGAAGTCAAGAAGCCCCCACTGTCTTTGAAGTAGCTTCAGAAATCTGGGGGGTGGGGGCGTGGTGCTTTATTTGTTTTTGTACTGGAATAAAGTGTAATTGCACATCCCGTGCAGTAGATGGCAGTGTGGCGCTCTCATTGTCAGCGTGGGCGCTGGGATTATTCGCGCTATGGTGTTAGTGTAGGTTTATTTTGCATACACACAGCACATAACAGTAGATATGAAGAGCGGTGAACAAGCGCTCAAGAGATGTGGAAACACATTTAACAGGGATGACAAGAAAGGCGGGCCGAGACAGAGATAACGAGACAAACGACAGTCCCCGAAATTTAAGACGAGGAAATATGACAAAGCGCATGTACCGCTTGGCTTCACTGTGACTACGGTGGGAAACGAGGAAAGTCCAGTGTGTTTACTGTGTCTAGAAATGTTGGTAGCGGACAGCTTGAAGCCAAATAAATTAAGCCGTCACTTAAAGACATTACACCCCAATAACGCTGATAAGCCGCTTGAGTTTTTCAGCGAAAATGTGCCAAATACAGCCAATATTTATCCTACTTTGTGAATACTGCTTCAGTAAACCAGCGAGTACTGGGACTCAGGGGGCCGATCAGGTAGTGACTCAGCGTACCGTAATGCTCCGAATATCCATGGAGTGGAGCAGCTTCGTTGCTAACCAAAGTCATACTTACACATTTTAACAGATTTTTGAGCGCATTGTACCACATAAAATCGGTCAGTAAGCACAACTTTATTCACATATAAGACGCACCGGATTATAAGGCGCATCATCAATTTTCAGAAGATCTAAGGATTTTAAGTGCGCCTTATATTACGAAAAAATACAGTAGTTAAAAGTTGACTGCAGGTAGCACTCGGGCTAAAAGCCATTTATGTGTGGCAATGTTTAAACATCCTACTTGTTAGAAGCCATTATGTTATAAATGAACCTACACACAAACAAAATTAATTTTAAGACAGTCTGGGTGATAATCAGAATGTAAGCTTTAATGCATTAAAACAGAAAATGATAAATGTTATATTTTTGACTCATTTTGTTGGGATGAGGGGTCTTGAAAATGTTTCCTTCTCCAAAGTGGGGGCGTAACAGAAACATTTGAGAACCACTGGTATAGACGCACCATCCCCACGGAGAGCCATGGTGGTGGCAGCGTCATGCTGTGGTGATGCTTTAGCCCCATTTACACTACACTTGTTAAACCGATCCATGCCGGTCTCGGTCCGAGCTTGGATCAGTTAACCAAGCCGAGCTTGGTTCTGACGACCGTTTACACATCACGCTATCTGGGTTCCTTGGTTTCCTCGCTTCCTAGTGACGATCTGCGGTACTACTGCTCTCTGGGCTTGAAGGAGGAAATCAAGCAAATAAAAATGGCGGCGCCCCTAACATTGAGAAAGTTATGTTTGGTTATATTGCGTTGTTTGCGGAGAGTCAGGCGAAGAAGGCAACTTTTGGTCAATTTACTTGATAGAGTCGGCTTTTGGGAAGTGGATAAGACAAACAAACGTCTAATAAGGATTTACAGACGCAGGAAACAACGACAGACGCTGAGGTTCATCACGCTGTTAAGCAGAATCATCACTGGAAATTGTGTTTCACGGTAGGGAAGCTAGTATTTTTATGAATGTCTGAAATGTCAGCTGGCTGTAAGGAGATGACGCCGTCTGCTCATGCGCTCTTTGTTATTAGAGAACCGGGCCAGAAAAAAACCAGGCCGAGCTCACACATTGAACTGGTCTGCATTTAGCGCGGTCCGGTTGTGTCTGGCTCGGTTCAGTTCAGTTTGCGTTCCATTTACACTCTATAGTTATCTCGGTTACCGAGCTCGGACCGGTCTCGGCACGGTTAAAAAGGGGTAGTGTAAACGGGGTAATTGATTCAGAGGGGATGACGAAAGAAGTCAGAGTTGATGGGCAAGCTGGATGAAACTAAATATAGAAGAAAACATCTTACTGTATACTTAAAGACTTTTCCACCTGAGTGGTTCCAATGCTTAACCGGCACGGACGCCTCTGGTGGTTCTTAACTGGTTCTGAAAGGGGACTGGTTTGCCTGATAGCCAAGTTGGAGCCACACAAATCAGAAGTTTGTCCTTAGAGCACATATTTTTGTGTAACTGAGGCAGGTTTTTTTGTTTGTTTTTCTCCTTTGGAACATTGTTATTGTTGTTCTCCATGGCAACCATCCTAAATTAGTTTTACTTCTTTAGGAGCGCACCTCAGGGTCCACCAATGGCCATGTTTCATAACCTTTTAGTCTCTCATGTGCTTTTAAACTTGTGATGCTCACAGACGTTGCTCCGTAGATAAAACCATAAGATAAGTGGTGTTTTGTAGGCGTTTGCACCTTTTGTCATAAACCACTAATGGGCTTTTTTTATTGAGTGAAAATGCAAATTATACTTTTTTTGTACTTTACTCTAAAATAAATGTATCGTTTTGTAATGTAGGAGTGTAATCTCAGGCCGTAACATTACATAAAATCTTAATTTTAAATAGCATTAATTTAATGGCGAGATGAAAAAAAATCACTTTTAACAGTTTTTTACTGGGCCACCAGTGCAACGCTTATTAGTAATTCCTAACCCTCCCTATAAAAGAAATTTAACAGAACCTCTTTTTATTTTTTATTTTAAATGTTTTTATTGAACAGCGTGTCTAGCAACTTTTAAAATGGGAAAGACAAGAGAACATGGCGTTCAATTAAGGGAGATTTTTTTATTATAATTCTAATTTATTTATTGAGACCTGCAGTAAAACTACAGCTATTCTCACTGGGGTCTAACAGAATAATATTTACAATACAGAAAAGAGTGAAAAGGGAGATGTGCGTTAATCTTCCTAAACTTGTCTTAAGTCAATAAAAATGTCGCTTATTTTATTTGCACTTTGAACATTGAAACAAGGAAGCAGCTTTCATGAGGCAAGCTATATTTTTTAACTGCACGTCAAGAAAAAAGTGGCATATTTTTTGTGTGAAATGCTTGATTATTATCGTTTGTTTATATATGCATATCTTTCTGTCCTCCCGGCTGTTTGAGAAATGGCTTGTGTTGCACTTTTGTCATTATTTTGGATGTGATCTGATCCTTAGATGGTTATCTCCTGGCTTTTAGTTTGAGTCATTGTTTTATGGTCACTGTTCTCATGTACAGGCAACCTCCTCAGCAGCATACTGGCTCCCAGGAGGCGACGGCATGTTGGCCTTTCTGCTTTCTCATTTCCTTCACTCCAATTCCTCTTCAGATCTTTGCTCATCACCGTCGGCACATGAAGCCCGCACTCGTGTTCTGTATCCCTGCTAGATGAGCACTGATCGTTAGGGAAAGTCAGTGTAGCAGAGTTTTTACAGTTAAATGTCACAGAAGTCATGTTATTTCCCTCCTGGTATGAACGGTATGGATGGAATCTCGACTCTAATTTTGACATCAATAACAGGGAATGGCCACTGGACAAGAGGCTGGACAGGAATTCATTACAGAAGCTCTTAAGCATTTATGATATGTGCAGGCACACTCACAAGGATTTATGGTTTTTGCTTTGTTTGTTTGCTTTGAAGAGGAATTATGGAAAAGTTTGAAAAATGTCCAACATCTCACCTTCTACTTGCACCAAACACCTGCCGTTTAGCCTGACCTGATGTGAGGTCTTTGGCACTAACTGGTGTTAGTTTACTGTGCGCATTTTAAAATTAAGTGGAACATAACATACTGCATGTGGTTAAGAGTGTGCAGATAAGGTAAGTTGTGTCATACGATGGGAATAGTACTTCATATCAATAATGCCATTGTTATCAGCGCTAATTTAATATTAAGTATTTTTCCCAGTACCGCATACAACGACATTTCTAGTTTAGAGCATGTGCTTTTATTGATGAGCCTTGTCTTTGATTTTATCTGTTCATTGCCATCGGCCCACTTTTGTAACCAATTTCCGACATACAAATCCGAATTACCCTCATAGAGAAAGAGAAAACAGATTTATGTCCTGAACTGTTACCCTATGAAGCCCTATTTAACCTCTTGATATGAGGGACTCTGCTGCTGAGTACTCAAATTGACAGTCTCAATGTAAAATACAGGAATGCAAAAAGTTGTTGTATCCCTTATTGTACATGTTGCCTTATTAAAGAGCTGTCTACACATTTGTATCTAAATAATTTGGTATTATTTGAATTAATCAAACATGTTGAGTATGGTCTCTTAAAACTAAGCTCTATATATTGTAGTCTGCTTGTGGTGTGGGGGCTGTGCCTGAATTCAGCTCTCGAGTTCCTTAGAATTTGATCGAGTTCAGTTAAAAAAATACTTTGTCAAAAAGGGAAATTAAATGTTGCTGTTAGCGTTAAAGGAGTTGTAATTGGTGTGGATGGGTAGGAAGGATCTCCAGTAGCTGTCTACAGTACTGCAAATCTGAATTTATTGAGGGGTATTAGCTAATACAGGTGCATTTAAAAATAAATAGAATACCATTGACGATAGTCAACTTTAGTTACTCTATTAACAAAGTCTGCATGTCAAAGATTTATAGCTAAATGAGTGATTCATTAAAAGTATTTCTTTTGATTTTGCAATTATGCCTCGCAGCTAATGAAAATCCCAGAACTCACTTCTGCAAAAAAATGTAATATTCCATAATATCAATAAACAGAGGAAGTTTTAGATATACACAAATGTTATGTTATCTCCCGCACAATCATGGGGAAGACTGCTGACTTCACAGCTGTTGTCGGCACCCTTCTCACGGAGGGAAAGCCACAGAAGGTCATTGCTAAAGAAGCTGGATGTTCACTATGTGTGTCCAAGCATATTCACAGAAAGCTGTGTGGAAGGAAAATGTGGTAAGAAAAAGTCCCCAAGCAGAGATATTTACATCCTTGAGATGATTGTGAAGCAAAACCTATTTAAGAGTTCTGGTGGAGATTCACAAAGCGGGTCCTGCTGCCAGTCAGTGGTATCACTCGGCCTGATTGGCTCGCCAATTCTCCTGACATAAACCTCACAGGCAATCTGTAGAGTATTGTCATGAGGAAAATGAGAGACATAGGAGCCAACAATGTAGAGAAGCTGAAAGCTTCTATTAAAGCAACCTGGGCTTGCTTCACACCCCAGCAGTGCCACAGGCTGATCTCCTCTATTTCACGCCGCATTGATGCAGTAATTCATATATAACGAGCTCCAACCAAGTATTGAGTGCATATTCTCTAGAGTACATAGACGTATATAGCATTGAGCCCTCATTTCTGTCTTATAAAATCTGTTGTCTTTTAAGGATTGGCTTACGACTAGGAAGTATTTTACTAAAATATATAGATTATTGGGGAGTAAACTGGTACTTAAACTTCTTTTATGTTAAATACACCTACATAGTTGTTGATCTGCAACAGTGTTACTTTTCTGTCTGTTCAAATTAAAGTGTGTTTTGGAGAAAAGTCTGCAGTTCGCACACAAAAGGATCACGTTAAAGAGAACGGCGTTCTTTTGGAAAAAATGTTTCCGTATGAAAAAAAACAACAACAACCCAAAGCCAGTTTTGGAAAGAAGAGAGTTAAGACATGACATTTCTCAGCTTAATTTGTGCAGGCTTGCTGTCTTGTGAAAGTGTGCGACTCTTACGCTGAAATTTCAGTTCATCTCCATGCGTGGCTCAATGCTACATCTTTTATTGATGCACAATATGTCTGTGCAATAAATCTCACATGTACAGTTGTTTGGTGGTTAAACCCTGCTGACTGCATGAGTAATAGCCGCCTTATTGGCTAAACAGTGAGAAGGTTACCAGGACAACCGCGTTTTGTTCATTAGATCTGATTCCCTAGCATTAGCGGGAATGCTTAACCACCTAGAGTTATATAGATTAACTCCTTGCATATCGTTGATTATTTGTGTGTCTTTATTTGGAAATTAGATTTGTCATTCAGAGCAGTTGTGCTGCACATTTGGTTAAAGTTACTTGTTTGGGTTGCAAGCTGGGTCGGCTGCTAGACGTGTTACATGATTCAATTCAATTTAATAATACTTAACCCCAAAGGGAAATTAAATAAAAATCAAAAGCGACAACAACAAAACAAGAAAGCTTAGATCATACAGTTAAGTGACTTACTCCCAGCTTGGTGACAAAAGGGGGATGGCATCATGCTTTACATTTCCCTCTCTCTGTTTTACAAATCTTTTATTGTTTGTTTTTGCCCTAAACTTCTCCATGTCCTGTTCTTTCTTGACGAGCTGCTTCTTTCGACTTCCATCTTCGTCTCACCCCCCCCCCCCCCCCCCCCCCCCCCCAATTCCCTCCCTTCTTCAGCCCTTTAGTCCTACTGTCACCTATTTTTAGCTCCTCGTGTAGCGCACTGAGGAGGTGCGTGAAAGCGGGGGAGAGAGTGTCTGGATAGTTGGGGAGAAAGGTGCAGGCGGGGGGAGGTGTACCCGCGTGTGTTCAAGACCGTGTGGGTGTGTCTGAGTCTCCATCACGCTACCCCAAATTTCCTTGCACGAGGCAAAATGTGCAATCTTCAGAAAGTCATGAGGGATGGGACACAGAAAGTGCTGCGCTAAATCTCGCATTAATTACTACCCGCTGAATTAGCTAATTCTGGATGTTGAGCAATTCAATGTAATCTGCCCATCATGTGAGGGAGAAGTGAGTGTGAGTAATTATGCTCACAAATGTTCATTAGGCTCTAAGAGAAGCTGCTGATTTTTCCATGTGATTTAAAAAAAGCCCTGCTGTTGACAGTGCTGGGAGAGGGGTTATAAGATAATTAGATCATGCTCTGTCGGCAGGGCTTATTTTACTGAAGCAAGTCTCCTGTGAGATACAGGAGCTATGATGATATGTAAAATCAGGGACACATAGAAAATATGACAGTTTTAAAACTTTGGGCCTATTGTCTCTTTTAGATACTGTTTTGCTGAACCAAAACACATATGGACTGGCCACACAGTGGAATGGGCTGATTTTTCCTTGATTGCGTCTGATCGGTATTTGGGAAGTTAAGCACCCAGATAATATCCGACAAAAATCTCTTCTTTAAAATGTGTTTAATTTAGTAAAAATCTGATAAAAATTAGGGAATTAAGCGTCGATGCATAAACGAGAATAATTTCGTAATTTCTTATATATAAGTCAAAATTACTCCCTCTATTAAAGATCTTGTGGCACAGATTTCTTTTGTGAGAAGACACATTGACATCGACCAAAGTCGAAATCCGCTGATCCGACCTAAAAGAAAATGGAAATCGGTACTGGCCAGGACAAAAACAAACAACAAAAAACATATTGTTGCATCTTTCTGTTTTTATCTCCACTGTTATATTTCTAGGTTGCAGATTTTAAAATGCACCCATGTTTGTTGTGAATAAAAAGACTGTAGAATGAAATATCAAAATGAATTTCATTGCGGCTTACCCATGGAATATTTGCTTTTGTAAATCCATAAAAAATGCAGACTTTTTAGTGGCTTCAGTCTTGCTTCTTATTTGTCTCACTTGCAGGAAAGTGAATTCGATGTTTTAGTAGGTCATTCTATGTAAACATGTGCCTTTTCTGGCGTGCAAAAAACATGTTCAAATGATTTTTTTTTTACTACGGCTTTTCAGCTATAATTTATTTCTCCTCAAGGCATGTATTTCCTTGTTTGAGTATATCATTCCCACGTGACATTGCACTTTCAACCACGGGTTTTCAGCACAATAGCTTAACTATTTGGCCCCTTATGACAAAAGGTCATAACATTATTTGAGTTGGAGTGCTTTTGTTGTGTTTGAGGCTGTAAAACAGGACTTTGTACTTAGAAATTGCACTATTAGATCTTCTTTTTAGATAAATATAAATACAGCAAACTGTCTTTCTTTCTTTGTATTTGAACTCTTTACCTGCATCGTACAGCAAGTGAACATTATTATTTCATGTATCTGTTTATCCACTGTTGAATTTCTGTGAAGTTTTGTGGCTGGCTTACATTTTTTGTAAAGCATCGAATATCCAAAACCGATTTTAGCAATGCAAATTCCTGAATTATAACTTTAATGTAGGAAGGTATGTTTCTTTCTTTATATTGTTTGTTAGACTGACATGTAGTCCCTGGAAAACCGCAACTCACTAGAAGTTTCAGCTAAAGACAAGTCATTATAGAGGGTGAATTTTGAACAGTGATCACTGTGAGTTACAAAGTAAGGGCTGATCGGACCGACAGATTCCAATAAATAGTCGCGTTTTCTGTGACATTTTTGTTATCTGTCTCAAATTATTATCATTGTAGTTTAAGCATGAGCGTATTTGACAATTCTCATGGTGTAATAACCTTGAATAGAAATACCACAGTTTAATAGTATCTCAGTATTTACTTAACATTTTAAAACAAAAATGTGTAACTCGATTTAGTGGCTCTTATTTTTGCAGCTCTGGTTGTGAACTTGAAAGCTGACGATTGTATCTTTATTCTTGAACGTTAAGTTTACTGTCTTAAGTTTGTTGCAGAATCAGCCTGCCTGATTCATTGTACTGTTTTATTCTTGCAACTGGCCTTACACACACATGAAGAAGACGTTATTCAACCACAGTGCATGTTATTCAAAACTGTATTTGTCCTTGATGATAAGATTAATTAAGAGTATCCGCGTCTTTCTCTTATCAAATTTCACCATATTCTTACATGCACACAGATACTATTCCTGCTATTTTTCTTGCCCCCTAAATTATGATTTTCCAAGCTCCCAAACTACACTGATTGTTACTAATTTTAGCAGTTTGAAACTGTGTAAATCCCGGCATGATTATTAGACACACTTGCACATTAACAAATTATTTTTTTTTTGTTATCTACAGCACCTTGGAAACTTTTTCTGTTGTTAAATGTGCTATATAAATAAAGTGGATTGGATTGGATTGGATTAAAAAAGGAGGTGTGAGAGGTTGGGGGAAGGAAAAAGTCTTGTGTTTTTATGGATGATGATTGGTTGGAGGCACAGAAAAGGGGAGTGTCCTCAGTGCTGCTGTTTCTGTAGACAGAGGCAGAAGGAGGGAGACAGTGTGAGAAAGAGAGACGGCGGAGCAGGACGAATGAACACAGAGGGGGTTCTCCCAGCATCGGTATGCCTGCCTTTTGGATTTCATCTCTAGACAAAGTTGCTGCTCGTAACGCCGGAAACAGATTTACAGGAGTGTTTTACTCCACCTTTTGGAGGACTGGATTTGGACTTCTGTAACGCCACATGCCACCGACTTGGTAACGGCTTACAGTATTCTGCTGGGATCTTACGGCAAAGGACCAGAGAGAAGCTGATGGAAGCTCGGTAAAAGAAGCAGAAGAGCCAAAAAAAGAGGAAAAGTGGGTTGAAGGACAGAAAAAGGAGCTGATTATGCTTAATCATTGCCCCAGTATGTGTATGCAGCTCATTAAACATTGACTTTTCTCTGGACGCCGTTTCAGTGACTTGATGAACTACAAATTGATAAGAGCTACCGTCTGCCATTTCTGCATTTGCATCTGACGTTGAAGACAACCCACGTGACATCCCAGTCACATTTCTGGCAGTTTTCTTCCCGTGTGCCTTTACCTGAAAACACTCCAGACGAAGGTTTTTACCTTACTCGTACTGTAATTTTGCCAGCTCTAAGTGCAACTCCAGCGAACCCTCTCTCACCTTTATCTGTCCTTTCCATTCTTCCCAGGTTCAAAAGGAGCATGGAGATGTTTGTTTGAACTGAAACCAAGCTGCTGATAAAACCAGCAGGCTACCAGACCGAATAGTGGCTTTTTGGATTTATCGTACCCTTTAAGGGCCCCTTTTATGTTTTTTTTTTTTTTAAACTGCCTGAGATCATGAATTCCTCACTGGATCCACTGAACCAAAGCGCGCTGGACTTAAATTTATCTGCTCCCTTCTGCTTACTTGAAATAGGCTATTCCCAAATTTTTAGCACCTGCCTCCTTGAAGTGTCTGTCATCCTCCTCCTCACTATCCTTATCATCTGTGGCAACCTGGTGGTGATCTTTGTGTTTCACTGTGCCCCGTTGCTCAGCCAGCACACCACCAGTGCTTTTATCCAGACCATGGCATATGCAGATCTGCTTGTGGGGGTCAGCTGCCTCTTCCCGTCGCTGTCTCTGCTCCACCATCTGCAGGGCCTGGACCCCAAACTGACCTGCCAGGTGTTTGGGTACATGGTTTC
Source organism: Fundulus diaphanus (assembly GCA_037039145.1). Taxonomy (NCBI): domain Eukaryota; kingdom Metazoa; phylum Chordata; class Actinopteri; order Cyprinodontiformes; family Fundulidae; genus Fundulus; species Fundulus diaphanus. The sequence continues at coordinate 15,759,670 of CM073141.1, read as the reverse complement.
AGTTTTGAAGTCTGTTTCAATGGCGTCTCTCGCGTGCGTGAGCGTAGACCGCTACATAGCCATCACACGCCCTCTGACTTATTCATCTCTTGTCACGCCTTGTCGGGTGCGCTGCTGCATCGTTCTAATATGGCTATACTCTGCTTTGGTGTTCCTCCCGTCCTTCCTGGGGTGGGGAAAGCCCGGCTATCACGGCGACGTGGTAGAGTGGTGTGCGGTCGAGTGGAGGACTAGTCCGGCTTTTACAGCCTTCATCGTTGCGCTGCTCTACGCCCCAGCCGCCCTGACGGTCTGCTTCACGTACGCCAACATCTTCAAGATCTGCAGACAGCACACTCGGGAGATCAGCGAGCGCCAGGCTCGCTACAGGCCCCAGCAGCAGCAGCAGGGCCCCAGAACGACTGTGGGATCAGGGATGAAGGATTGCACCCCAGTGGAGCAAGGCCAGCTTCCCCAGTCGTCCCAATCGCAAAAGCTCCAGCACCACCAACCTCAGTATCAGCAGTCAACATACCCAGAGAAGCGATACGCTATGGTATTGTTTCGCATTACCAGTGTTTTCTACATCCTCTGGCTGCCTTACATCCTCTATTTCCTATTTGAGAGCGGCGGGATATACCACCACCCCGCAGCCTCGTTTCTCACCACGTGGCTGGCCATCAGCAACAGCTTCTGCAACTGTCTCATTTACAGCCTCTCCAACTCGGCGTTCCGAAAGGGGCTCAAGCGCCTCTGCTCCTTCTGTCTGCGGCGCGGCGGTGGCGGCTTTGGAGTCGGGAACACCAAGAAACCGTTTGTTGGTTCTCTCGAAAAAGGATGCACAAAGCAGTGGTATGGATATGACAACGAAGACTTGAGAGTTGGTACAACATGTCATGTGTAGGTCATGAACGAACCAGAATGAAACACTGGTGTCAGGATACCATTTGAGCTAAAACGCCCAAAGTGACTGCTCTTAAAATCTTTTAAAATGTGCTTTTAAGAGATTGAAGAAGGTATTGTTCAGTTGCTGCTATTTCTCGCTCTCCCATGATGAGCCACATCTGGCAAAGGCAGAGAATATAAGAGTCGAAAGCATTGCAATCTGCAAAAAAAGGGGCTTTATTAGCCCTAAAATGTGGTTTTCTTTCTTTTAATGATGGAAACACAGGTTGATATGCATGGGGGGCTGATAGATGAAGTGCTCTGGTATGAAGACGGTCTGTGTGTCCTCTTTGTGGGAGGAAGTCCTTTTGATCAAAAGGTTGAACACAATGTTTATCTACTGATGCTGGGTTTTTCGGAGCCAAATACTCAACTTGTCTTTGCCCAAACCAGAACCAGAACATTCTCATGAAAGGTTTTACGGGCTTCCTCTGGAGTAACGTGACCGTCGTCGTCAACACAATTTGTGTCGCATTCAGCTAACCCTTGATCGGTCCAGTCAAGGGGCTGATGAGATTTAGTAGACTGTGCTGAAAACAGCGAGCAGAGATAGACTGAGCTTTTCACCAAATGTTATTTATTGATGTTAAAATGTCTGTTGAATTTGTGGGTTTGCACACTGCACCTGTTTGTTAAAAGGACCTGGTTTTGGTGTACGATTGCTCAACTGATAAAAATCAAATGTAGGGTTCAGTGATATGGACAAAAGAGCCACAATCCAATAAATAAGTCGTTAAATGAAATAAATCCTAGTTCTTAAATAATCAATTATTTAACAGTTTAATTGATATTGTCAAAATCTATGAATAAATATTTAGTAATAATCTTTTTGTTTTGTTTTTATGCTGCAGTCCATTATGATACAGTCAAAGTATCAAAATAATTATACAAATAAATGATAGTTTTTTTTAAATTTAACACATTTAAGAATAGAATTTTGATTATAAATATTTAGTGATTCATTACATTAATAATTGTATTATTTATTCAATATTTGTCCCTTAAATTGATGCTTTATACTGATTGGTTAGAAGTTGATCTGCATCAAACCAATCAAATCTTAGGGTCTACTTAATGAGCCACAGTGGGTGACAGTGTTAAATATATTATGGTGGACTGTATCACATTGATTATGATTTTTGTTTATGCATATTGAAATAGTTTTTACATATTTTAATATCAAATAAAATTTTATTTGTATTATTTCTAAATTTAATTTAGTAATGTATTAAATAAATGACTTATGTAAACAATTATAGATAAATGTGTTAAGTTATTTGAAGAATTTGTTTCCAGTTGCTTTTTGAAATAAGCATGCACCTATGCTTAATTACTTATTTATTTGATTGTGGCACTTCTATGAAATTAGCATATTTACCAGTTTTGTTGCACCTTATTTTTTATGTAGCATAACATGTTTTCAAGACCAAGAAAGCATATTATTTCCCCGTATTTTGTATTCAGATGTTTTGGGGTTTGGATCTAAAGATGTGCTTTATTCAGAGGTATAGTAGGGTTCCTACACTGGCTGTAAAAGTATTTTATGGGTATACATACATAATGGAAAAAGAAAATGTTATAAATGATTGCATTTTATGCTCTATTCCATGTCACATTGTCTTAATGTGCCGTCCGTCTGTTCTTACAGTCTGTGGGTGCCTTTAGGGTTTGTATTTAAAGCCTGACCTTGATTAAAATATGTGCCGTTAATTGCAAAACAAAGTTTGATTTCTAGTTTTATTTAGATTAGGATTTATCATTGTTCACATACATGTACCTTTGAGTACATTTGAATTTCTAAAAAGAAAGGGCCCCAAATTGTGGTTAAACAGTTTGGGATGCTGTTAATTTAGATGGCCAACCTTTATAGTTGACTCAACATTCGTCTAAACAATTTGGAAGAGAGGAAGCATCATAGCAGAATCTGGACCTATATGGTTGTGAAAGTATGCAAAAGAATTTGAGCATTGGTGTGAGACTTGAAGATTTGTGTGCATGTTAGTGGTGTCTTGTTTTTGTGCATCGATATCTAAAAGAAATTGTTGAAAGACTTTATGAGCCTAATTGTACTTTTCCACGTGTAAAATTGTGTGTTTTAACCTTTCGGGTCTTGTGTTAATTTAAGAACAAACATTCCTTAGCTTTATATCTCGTCTGCAGTAATGTGCCAAAGAAAGTCTGTTGTATTTCGACATTTCTTTTCCTCCTAAATGTAATACCTGCCATATGACTGAGTTTACGCAACGATATTATGAACTGTCTACTGCACTGTGTCGCCTATGTGATGCCTTGTGTGCATGTCTACAACTGTTTCCAAGTATATTGCGATATAAAGTTGCCTTTTTTTTTTAAAACTAATAACAGTACGTTGACTGTTGAGGAAGTAGTGTTCTCTAACAGCAAGTGAGGGCTAAATTAAAGGGCATGTGACTGTTATTAGATTATTCAGTTTCAGAGGCAAAGCTTAGCTTCACTCTGTTGGTAGCTGAGGAAGTACAATTTTCAGTGTTCCTTCAGCTTTTGAAAGCAGTTGACACTTTTTTCTTAAACAAAAAAAAAAGTAAATGAACCAATCAAATGGTTTAATTTCTATCATGAGCTTGTGTTTCCCACGAGGTTGAAGCACAGCGGTGACGATGAATGTGTGCAGATATGCCGAGACTCGGCCATTGGCTAGATTTTGACTGTTTAATGTGTTTTGGTCTCTGTGTTGGTCTCATTTCTAGTAGGGCCTTGAAGTAATTAGCTGTTGTTTCGTTTGTAAAGCATTCTGAAATAGTGCAACCATTCCCGTTTGTACCATCTTATGTGCTGCTGTCTTATTATTTTCCTGTTCATAGAATTAACTGGCCGAACGTTTATCAGAGGATATTTATAGATTTCTTTTTTCAGTCACCATGCTCAGTTTGTTTCTCTGAAGCGATAAATGTTGTGCAGCCTACATGGTTTTGTGGTGTTTCTACTTCAAGCATGGTCTTTTTTGATCCTTTTAGTTTGGAAGGATTCTGTACAATAGCAGCTCATTTCACAGTCCCTTTTAAAACAATACATGTTTGAAGACAATCCATGATGCCGAAACGTTTTCCCCTTGGTCACATACACTCATTCCCTTCTTCCTGTGGGGAAAACAATCAACTCACGTGTTCTCACGGGAATGACACTGATGGCTGGGAGGAAATTTCCATGCCCTGGTTGGTTAAAATAATGAAAAAAAGAAAAACATGATCTTTAGAGCTGGTAGAGCATAGGATGTAAAAGTCATGAGTTGTAAGAACAATGACATGGTTGAACTACAACACTTTATAAAGGTAAACTTCAACAGGGCTTATTTGCATTAGTAGTGGCTCTATTATATTTCCCGACAACTACAGCTACTACATTAAACATAATTTTTAGTTGTAATAGAATATGCTTAAGACAATTGCAAGTTATGCAGATATTGCCCATGTTCTCTCTGGTTTTTTTGTTTTTGTTTTTTTTTGGCTTGTTCTTCTGGCATATTCCCGGGTTGGCAAACCGTTTAAATGGATCAGCAGTAGTTGGACTGGGACAACCTAGAACTTTATCCTTTTCCGAAACGAGTCCAAATGGAGCCGCTTAGGTCAGTCACCGCACATAACTGTTTAAATTTAGAGATTTTTAGGTATTAAATGGTATTGCAGTAGATCTAAACTATTGCCGTCTATTGAGCCACACAATAAACACAAGTTGGAACATATAAAACAAAAAGCAGATGTTTAAAAAATGCAAAGAAATATCCCATAAGAGATGAGACGAGACTGCCAATTAAACATTCCACACAGGAGATTCACCTGTTTTTTTTTTTTTTTTTTTTTTTTTTTTGCAAATTATAAATGCTGTGTACAATGAGACCTGGCAAGTTTGAGACTTCAAAACCACCTTGTTGAACAAAAAACAAACATGCCATCTTTCAAACACCAAGTGTGTTGAATTTGTTATTAGACTTTTGGAAAGATGTGTGCTTTTCTATAAACTGTGAATGTTGCTTAGTTTATTTATGCTGTTGATGAATGTGAGTCAGACTTCAGATTACATGACGCTCTCAGTGCGATACGGTTTTGTGAATCATAGATGTTGTTTATCTGTGCTGATCAAATAAATCTGATTTTTATCACAGTGTTTTCAATTTTTTCCCCAAAGAATTTTACAGTTGGGTCATGCAACCCACTTTTTTTTTTTTTTTTACATGCAAGCGACTGCCAGCAAAAGTAAATAAGCTGAATCTCTTGCCGTCTTTGCTATCTTGTAATAAAAGCAAATAGTTGCTTATCTTGTTGTAAACTAAGTAATGCATGACATTTCTTCCACTAACTTGTGTACTAAATTTCCTTGATAAATAAGTAGTAAGTTTCCACTGCTAACTGCGGGGGAAGAAATGTTATGAAATTACCAGTGCTAATAGTCGCTTTAGCACCTGCAGCTAACAAAGTATTGTGAAAAGGTCAGGAATCAACCCCTATGGAAGTAAAAATGATACTAGAACCATTACAAATAACTTTTTTTTTAATGTTATCTAATAAAGAAGTAAAAACGTTGCACTCAGTTATTTGGGGTTGGATCCACAGCGCGTAGCAAGCCTGATAAATGTCACGCCATGCCATTCTGATGTCTCAGCGGGATCCTTTAGGAGCAGAGAAAGGAAAACAAGATGACATGTCGGCTTTTGTGTCGAGTCAGAGAAAATCGGGGACAGTTCTCGCTGTTCAGCTTTCCCGTCGAAGCTCCACTCTGTGATTTTTATTTGCCTGCTTTTTGACACGTACATAAATGCAAAGGCTACAGCCTCCCTATTTATGTCTGACTTCTGTTGAAGTGGTTGTAATTTTGTAAGAACACCATGTTTTGTCCCAGGACTTCATTCACTTAGAAGTTTTCTGGTTTCCCTATTTGTCCGTCAGTTTCCTTTGACGGCAACTGAGTCATGGACTCTATTAGCTTTTACTTTTGCACTTCTTCTCAATCACACCTGCCACTTACTCAGCAGTAACATTTGTTATCTTTATATAAATGTATTGGTCGAAAAAAAAAAAAGACAATCCTTAAAAAGTACTCAGCCAGTGAATGATCAGTACATCCTGGTCAGTTTTTTTGTTCACATGTATTTTTAAAAACAAGTTCAAAGTGCTTTAGATCATTTAAATTATTGAAGATGAATACAACCTGAGGCTGTATACACAAATACACGTCATTAATGCATTTGGATCATCAACTACTTTACCACATATATCGTTATCCAGCAACTCTGTTCCTTTAGGCACCTAGACTTGGAAGTTCCTACCGGGCGTCAGAATGGGGACTAAAGGTCATTTAAGTCACTTTGAACCTGCCGTGGTTTGTGGCGCTACACACACGGGTCTGAGTATTTCAGAAAGTGCTGACCGACTGGAATTTTCACAAGTCTTTTGAAATTACAAAGAAAGGTCTGAAAACTGGAAGATAGCCAGTGTTGATGAAAAAAATGTGTATATGTCAGGGGAGAGTGGGTGAATTGGTTCAAGATGATAGAAAATATAGTCAACCCAATCATACGGACTGATTCAAAAATTAATGTACATACATTCAAATGCAGTCCTAGTCATAAAACATTACAATAGAGTTCAGGTTTTAGGTCTCTTGGTAAAGACATAGCTGTTGGCATGAAGTCACTTGAGTTTACAGCAGTCCCTCCTGAACAACCATGTGGCAACAGTGGAAAAGAAGGACTCCTAGCAGAAAGAAACCTCTAGCTCAGGGATCACCAACCTTTTTGAAACTGTGAGCTGCTTTATTGGTACTTTCTCATATGAAGAGCTACCAGTACCGACCTTTGAACTAGAAGAGTGAGAGTTCACCCTTAACATTATGTAAATTAAACATAGTTTTCATGCTTTGTTATAGATATTGCTCACCCGCTATTACCATCTAATGTAGAACAGATTGCTGGATCAATGTTTGCTTCTGTGCTTTTTTGTCTGTCTTGTTGTGTCTCTGCTCTGTCTTCTGTAACCCCCAGTCGGTCGAGACAGATGACCGTTCATACTGAACCTGGTTCTGCCGGAGGTTTTTCCTTCCCGCTAATGGGTGGTTTTTCTTTCCACTGTTGCTTCATGCTTGCTCAGTATGAGGGATTGCTGCAAAGCCATGGACAATGCAGACGACTCTCCCTGTAGCTCTACGCTTCTCCAGGAGTGAATGCTGCTTGTCGGGACTTTGAAGCAATCAACTGGTTCCCTTATATAGGAAATTTTTGACCATTCTGTATAATATGATTGATTTTGACTTTGTAAAGTGCCTCGAGATGACATGTTTCATGAATTGGTGCTATATAAATAAAATTGAATTGAATTGAATTGAATATTGTCATTTTAAAAATCTAAATAAATGCAAGTGTGAATAAACGGCAAGAATAATGGACAAAGAAATAACGTTTTAGATGTAGGTCACTGGCGGGTTGTGCTTTTTTTCAGGACAGGCTCGTGGGTGCCACATGTGGTCCTCAAGGGCTACTTGGTGCCCACGGGCACCGTGTTGGTGACCCCTGCTCTAGCTGATCCCAGTTTAGTGTGGGTGGAGTACCATTTTTGAACTCATAACCTTAAAGCAGTTAGGCTTCAGCTAAAAACAGATAACTGAGGCTAAAATTTGCATTGGACAGTAACAGTGGGGTGGTGATCCTTGGTCCAATGAGCCTAAATATCATCAGCAATAGTCAGATAGTTGTCCAAAATTGGGCTTAAAAAATATGAAGGCATGGATCCATTTCGCCTTGTATTAACCAATTAGGCTGGTGTTGGTGTAATGGAGTGGGAAATATTTTCTTTGGCAGACATTAAGCCACTTAGGTACGCGGAAGTAAGTGATACTCAGTTGGTATTAAGTGTTGTTGCTGACCATGTCCATCCTATTGTGTCCATAGTGTAACTATCCTCTAGTGGCTAGTAGCATTTCCCAAAATTCAAATTAACTCCGACTGGTGTCTTGAACGTGACTGTTCATTGCACTCCAATAGCCGCCACAGTCAGCAGATTTCAGTCCATTTGAGGTCGAGTGGGATTTGGGGGAAAACGAGATTTGTATCGTGGATGTTTGTCAGACAAATTGACAGTAAATGTTTGATGCTGTCATATCAATATTAGATATGATTAGAAATATTTAGACTAGATGTAGTTGCAATATTATTGTTGAATACTTGAGGGACAACATCCCCATTTTCCTCAGTTTTTTTTATTTATTTTCCACCGTCATAATATCCCCACCACTCTGCTGAGCTGGCACATCTTGATCGCTAAGATCTACATCAGATGCTATTTTGCACTGCCAACATTGAACTTTTCAAACTAATGCCTTTTTGCACCATTATTTTTGCACTATAAACTATTATAATGTATTATTTTATTTCAATTGCAATCTCATTACATTGTCATAAACTACCGGTATATGCAACAAAATGTAATTTCGCTGGGAGATGCTAATAGCCGTTTGCCGCTTCCTTGTTTTATCAGCTGCTGCTCATGCGCAGTGTTGTACTTCCTCTGTTTTTAAAAATAAACACGAAAAGCTTTATTAACTAACAAATTGAGCAAAAACAAAGCTTAAAACGGCAAAATAATAACAAATACCCCAGCAGGACGTGATAATCTTTCAGAAAAACTTCCAGAGTGAGCTAATGACATATAAATAATAAAAAAGTCAAATAACATGGCTATGTACCTTTTAATGTTTACCAACTCACCGCAGCTGAAGAAGAGGGCTGCTCTTGCATGTAGTTTGGACAAAATATCTTCAAAAAGGCCTTGTGGCAAAGTTATAAACAACACGTAACACTCTTTGCGGTTTTAATATCTCTGCCTTACTTTCAGCACTGTCTGCTCGCATCTGCTGCAATGTTTTTTTTGTTGTTTTTTATAAGCGTGCCACTAACATAGTTTTAATAGTATTATTTAAGTATAGTGATAAGGTGCTACTAACATTGTAATTGTTAAAACTACAAACCTTTTATCCCAGTTACATTAGGTCTTCACGATATAAATAAACGCATATCGATAAAATAGAAATCATATTGATCAAAGCGATAATTATCAAAAACACTGAATTCAAACTGAACCCTTTATTCAACCTACTTTTTTTGTTTTTGCCCGCATTGCAAATTTTAAATGTGCTCTCTGAACTCTTTTAAGGGGGCGGGTGAGAGAGCATTCCTGGGTCTGTGTTTGTGATTGGTTGGGAGGATGTGATGACTATAGTATTAACCTACATGATAGGCTAGATGCAAAAGGACCTTTATTGACCTTACTTCCCCCCAGTTCAGGTAATCGGAGAAAAACTAAATGTGTGTGTGCGTGTGTGTAGTGTACCTACCGTAATAAAGTGACCAGTGCATATATACATCACAAATGCTCACAGGAAATGGTTTGGTGAATAAAAAAGGTAGAGAATGCAGTCTGCTACTCAGGCTCCTATTGTAATGCTTTGTAAAGTGTAGCTAACATAATTTCTATTTTATTATAACCAACAATATATATATATATATATATATATATATATATATATATATATATATAATTTTTATTTGATTTTAAAAACCAATCCACATTTTACAGTTTTAATGTTTTTTTTTCTCCCTCTCTTTCTAAAATCTAGATTTATGACTTAAACATTAGCATACATTTGAGTTCTGATAAATGTAGATTTGACCCAATACTTAACTGCTGGGTCATAAACAGGTACTTTTTTGTGTTTCCTATGCAAACATATCTCATTGTCTATTTAAATTTTTTATTATATATTGAAAGTACACAAAATTCTCCATTGGCAGAGACTGACACCTTACACCCGTAAATGCTATCTTCACAAAAGTGTCTATGTGCAGATTTTCAGAGGTGGGTTCATTGCACTTGAGCGCTTTTTCCACTGCTAAGCGACTCCTTTATTAATGACTTCACTCCTCTCACCTAGGAGGGTTTTATTTTAGAATCCAGACGGGTAGTTTTGACCAGGCGCGGCAAAGGTCTCTAAATCAACGGACCACTTTTAAAGTCATTCATCATGTCATTGTCAAAGCTATAAACTAAACACCTTGTATCCCCCATTTATGCAGTCCTGGTTTTAAAACATTAAACACATTATCCGTGTATGGCGAGACTGGTGGTGCTGTTCTATAGATGCAAAGCAGGACTCCCTAGCTTTAACAACAAATCTGTTCTTATGTCCTCACCGTGTAGGATTTTCTAAATCAGAGTATTTCCTTCCTTTCATAGGTGCCTGTTTTTTTGCCTTAATAAATAACAGCAAAAGTGGGACCAGTAATGTTTAGTCAGTGCTCGAGTATTAGGTTTACTGGAATATATTCCAACACATAGTCTTTGTTACATTTTAATAAAAGCGCACCTATTTTTGTGCCGTCTCAAGCTTCTGCACAGTAGCATGATACAGTGGCTATGTTTGCTGTTCCCTCTCACGCGAACCCTCATTAGAAGTTGCTCGTTAACGGCACAGACAGACGGACAGAGGGGAAGCTAATTGACCATTAAGTCAGAGGTCTTTGTTGGTTCTCTCTGCACTTCAGATAAGTATGGCTAAGTGGTGCTTGTCTAAACATGGATTGTTATCTTTTACTAGGAAGCTGCAGCCAAGTGTAATATGCCCTTCACACTGGAACAAGTATTTAAATTCCTGTGGAATGAAAGACATCAGGATCGCTTAAGGTTTCATTTTCAAATCAGGTTTGTGTTATTACGTAAGTTTTTAGCAGCCTTGGACCCAATCCTATTTGTAATTTAACTTCAGTGATGCATTTCATGGTGAAGCCATTTAAGAAGGCGTAGTTGTTCATTGTAATATTTTACAAGTTTTGAGAGAGAAACTAAGGCAGGAATTATCATATTTCAGAATTATCACAGAATAAATTGGGGCCGATTATTTACAGTTGTCCTACCTAACTTTTAACAAATCAGATGAGGAAGTCTGAAGTTAGTTTCTTAAAGCTATAAAAAGATTGCAGAAGTAACAAAGATTTGCTGGTTTTGGTTTTATATTCAAAGGTGCTTTTTGTTATGGAGGATGGCTCACCACCAAGGGCGCCGTTCTGTCAGAGGGTGGCACAGGCACTCAAAATATTTATGTTGAATCCTGCATGAGTTTTATATTGTCTTCTTAAAGATACAGTTTGATTTCTGATGCCATTAATATAAAAAAAGGGTATTTTAAAGTTTCCCGGCAATACCTTGTTAAAACCTTCTATTGTCTTTTAACCATCTAAGCCAATCATTTGATCCCAACCTCTGCTATTTACTCTTAAAAACAAATGAACTCTTTCTAAATTCCTGTAAAAATGTATGAACTCGTTCATACCAGGCAAACACTGTCCTTCTAAAATGCCCCATCTCTTCTGAATCTCTAACTGGACCCGACAAGTAAGTATTAAACTAAGCCTTAAAAACACATAAATAGAATTAGAGACTTAAAAATTGTGCTGTAGGAGGTGAACTAGGCCTCATTTGTTGAGCTATGACCAAAGGTAGCTTTTTTGTATTAGTGATTCTTTCTTTAGACAGATTTTCTGGTTCTCCAATTATTATTATCAATCCAATTATTAGATTATTTTTCTTCTCTGTGGAAATCAGAACAGAATCCACATAACAAGGAGATGAGGGACTTGATGGCTTTGGTATCAAGGACCAAAATGGTATAATTAGCTACAGAGCAAGAAAATAATTAGTTAGTTACAATAGCTAAATTACCTTTCTGCCAACAATTACCAATTTAAAATACTTTATTACAAACAGAAACTTAAAGCCCAAAATGACAAAACATAGCAACTTTGTTGTGATATGATGAGCGTTCTCGCTATCACCTGAAGTCTGCACCAGGCCAAATCACCCCTACACAAATTCAATGAAATGTCCCAACGGCATAAGTAGTTAGGGAGGTATGATGCGTTCACTAATCAGACCACGATCGGAAAAGTCAGGGCAGGCCAAACTAAAAGTCGCCTGGCTCCGGTCACCAGCCGATTTCTCATGTCATCACTTCCTGAAGCTAAAATTGCCCGCCAATTGACAAGACTGCATTGCGTCAAATAAACGTACATATGCACTTACATTTTCTCTTTGAATTATTTACAAAGAGGTCTTTAAAAGGGAAAGAAAAAAACTTAATAAAATTGTCTTTTAGTAAAGTTGTTTTTTTTTAAAGGTAATATATTCCTGATGTGCTTGTAATCAATAGCAAAATGTGCTATCGTTAATTTTTTGAAACGCAAACCCAGTTCTTCAGGAGTTTTTACTGATTCGAGTGCGTGGCGCACCGTCTCATCACCTCAGATAGATATGAGGCACAGGTTTCTACAGGTACGCATCCGCAAATCTGCAGCTTTATTAGTGGTGTTGAAAGATTCGGCCAACATCAGTTTCCTACATTCCTTTTTTTTTTTTTTTTTTTTTTTTTTTTGAAGCGGTCAGGGTTAATTCAGTGCAGGAGGAGTTGATTCTGACTTCCTTTGTCTAAACCTAAATCTAATGTTGTGGTCCCAAGAGGTGTGTTTTCTTATTTATTTCACTCTTACTGTGGTTTGACTATAAGTTTATTGATCGCATTCTATCAAAAAGGCTCAGTGACTGTATCAAAATTTGCTTTTAACAATTTTGCTGTTTAACATTCGGTCTGCTGCAGAATAAGCTGTAAGTTTCATCATGCTCTTTTTTTTTTTTTACTAGCCCTATAATCAGTTCAAAATGTTTTTCTCCTACAGTGTCATTGGTTTGCTGTTATAAATGGTTGTCAGATGCATTTTGCTTGAAATGTAGGGTTCTCCACACAGCATTGCTCACGAACCTGGTTTCATGTCCTCCAGTGGCTCCTTAATCAGATCCCACTTCTAAAAAAAAAAAAAAAAAAAAACAAAACAATAGACTGAAACACTGTTATTCCTCAACTTATCGATGCTGTCAAACGGAAAGAAAAGCTATCTTAAGTAGCTGAGATTGTCATTGTAGCAGGTTTGACCTCAAAAGCCAAACTGTTAACTATCAGCCAGGAAGTTGTGTTTTTGTCTGTGTTTGTTTTTTATCAGAAGATATTTTAACGGGTCATTGTATCTCCATTGAAATGGAGTCATAATGACATGATTGGGAGGGGGGGGGGGGGTTATTTATAGATAAGGTGTGATTTTTTTTTTTTTTAACACTTAGTGAAACCCCACTCACTGTTTTGCGCCATTTGTAAATTTTGGACAGCTTCAGAGTGTTTTCAGACCTTGCTGCTGGTGCGATGTGTCCACACTTTTGCAACAATGAAATTACTTTTGATGCACTAAAATGGAATAAAATTAGAAGCGGGAAGAGTGGACGTAGAGTTACAAAGAAGCATGGAGCGGTGGACGATCTGTACAGTGGAAGAGAACAGTCTGTGCTGCCAATTTCTCCTCCTACCCCACGTTTCTTAACAATGCGTGGGGCCCCTGCATGCTGAAGATCATTTACACCAGCTGGGTCTGGGAAGAAGTTATCTTTGCAAATACAGCTGATAATAAAAACTAACCCCAGTAATAGTCTTATCTTTTTTTTTTGTTGTTGTCTTTGCCACATTCTTTCCCACTCCCCTTCTCCCATTTTCTTTTCTGTCTTCTAGGAATCTCCTCAGGACAGTGCAATCACCAGGGATATTAACAGGACGTTCCCCGCTCATGACTATTTCAAAGACACTGGCGGAGATGGGCAAGACTCGCTTTACAAGATCTGCAAGGTGGGTCTCTAAAACACACACAGACACAGAGAGAGAGAGAGAGAGAGGTTTTAATTTTGAAGTGAAGTCAATGCAGCACAAACCATGCAACGTCATGAAACTGGCTTCATGCAGAGCACAAAGCTGCTGCAGCAGCTGCACACCAAATGAGGTGTAAACTGTTTTGTAACACATCTGCAAAAACACACCAGGAGCGCGCTCTTCCCCTTTTTCACCCCTTCTGACTGCAGTTGCACTAAAAACTTTTCCTAATTGTGGGAGTCATTGACTAAGGAAGATGCTGATGTAATTAGAAGTATTTTACATTTTCAGGCAAAGGGTGAAACTATTCATTGATTCTATATGTCAAGCAAAATGCAGACATAGAGGCTTTATTTCCATTTCGACTGAGCAAATTTATTTCTTTTATTTGTAGCCCTGGTAAAGATGTGTTCAAAGCCTTAAAATATTAATCATCGCACACTAAAATGTTAAAAATAATTTAAACCATAGAAATTTAGTTATTGTCATGTGTGGAAATGTTTAGGGTGTCGGTTTTTCTGTACAACTATGTAAAATAAATGCAACCGTATCATTTTTTAAATGTATACCTTCCTTTTCATAGTGGATCCAAGTATCTAGGATAGTTTAATTAGTAACCCATATTACTCTGCTTATGACTTGACACACAGGGTCATTTCTTTTTTCACTCTTCTAAATGGGAAAGACAAGAAAACATTATATTAATGTAAGGTAAATGTAAAAGCTGTTAATCCTCATAAGACAGGAAGTGGCTACTAGAGCATAGGCAAGGCAAATTTATTTGTATAGCACACTTCAGTACAGAGACAATGCAAAGTGCTTTACATGATTACAATACAGGAAAAAAACAGAATAAAAGCAAGTAGGAATAAAATGTAGAAACAAAATAAAACATGGAAAAATAGAAACTAAAAGCAAACATTAAAAACAGTTGGACTACAAAGTTGAACTAATGATGTTTCAGTAAAACAGTTTAACAGTCGAAGGCAATCCTAAACAAATGTGTTTTTAATCTTGATTTAAAGGAACTCAGGCTTTCCGCACTTTTACAGTTTTCTAGAAGTTTATTCCAGATAAGTGGAGTATAGGAACTAAATGCTGTGAGTAGCTACTCACCTGAAGTCGTACACACCCACAGTCGGAGTAATATTTAAATAGCTGTTAAATAAAAAGCAAACCATGAGAAACAGTTCAGACTAGGAACCAAATGATTGGACCTGGAGCCGAGTTTGTCTTGATGGGTAAAAATAATAATAATTTCAGAGCTCACTGTTCGGGAACTGCTGCAACTTCTCATGGGAGGAATGAGTTTTTTTTGTTTTTTGTTTTAACCAGTGGTACCAATAAATAATAAGGATGGTGCTTAACCAGCTATAAATGACCCCATAAAAAGGAATTGGCACTAAAATGTGGAGAATCCAATTGCATACTGGTGAAATGCTACATAAACAGAGTAAATTTCCCAAACCAAAACCAATTCTTAAGGTAGAAAATGGTGTTTACAGCTAGACCTGAAACAGAAACGAAAACACAGCAAACAGGTTTGCTGATCAGTAATGAGAGTTGCCACTGCCCTGTATTAATTAACTCTGTCTGATGCTGCGACTCGCTGGTTTTATCGAGTTCACAAAAGACTGGAAAAGCTAAATGGGTTTCTCTTGCGACCACACACACAAAACAAGAATCAAAGAATGATCAGCCTATGTGGAAGTTTGCTGCTTGTGTATCGGACTGCACACACGCCACCTCGCAACTTGACAACGTCGCAGTATATCAGCGTATGTTATCAATCAACACTATCATCATCATCATTTAGCCCTTTATCATAAAAATGTTCTCCGTTGAAAACAAATATAGTTGTTGTTGGTTGATCAGAAACAATTAGGTGTGACAAAAACCAGCAAAAGCAAATTAAATCTGTAGGGGGAATACTTTTTACAGCAGCATAGTATACGTAAGACTCCTTAAAAAAACAAAACAAAATTGCTCGAGTTGACTGAGTGCAGCCTTTTTACACTTTTCTGTTTAATGTCATTCATTATGCATAACTCTTATGAGGGCATTAATTTCCTCTCAGACAAGCAGCCACTGAAGTGCAGTTGAATAATTTACAGGTTTCTCCCATTGCTGTGTGTTTGGATTGATCCACATTTTGTATTTTTGACTTTTACTCATTATTTGTGTTTCTGGTTCACTAGGCCAGCCACTTACAGCCCATCCCCCCCCTCCCCCCCTCAAATTCTCTCCCCCGTCTCACTCTCAGCTTTAATAAATATTAACATTTCTCCTAAACATCTGGTTCTCCAAGTCTCTTTATCTGTATCCAGTGATGATAATTCATCCATCCATTACTATCGGGCTTCATCTTCATTAAGTTACAAGGCTGAGTCTGATTTTCTGAATGTTGAGGAACTTTATATTATCTTTAAAAATGGGATTTGAATGACTGTGATAGACCGGTGAAATCTTTTGACATCTATATTTTTTATGTTTAAATTAAACCTCTGCTAAAGATCTTCTGTCATGAAAAAGTTGGTCCTGTTCTGAATAATCTGTTGAATTAAATTTCAAGACCTGAATGTACAGTTTCTCTTTACATTCTCGCTTCTCCAAAGCCAGGTCTGTCGCCAATGACGTTCTTTTTCTTGGATTACTTTCAACCTGTAAAGATGTTTCTAATTCACTCTGAAAAGCCTTTGCTTAACTGTCTTTGTCTTTCATATTGTCCAGGCTTACTCTGTTTATGATCAGGAGATTGGCTACTGCCAGGGACAGTCCTTCCTGGCTGCGGTGCTGCTGCTGCACGTGAGTTCACCCACCGGCGCAGTCCGGCAACACAAGAGCTTTCCTAAACGTTGTCAAGCACTGCTTTATGCACTGGTATCCTCTCCACCATGAAGAACACTATAAGTTATCAGAATCAATGATCCTTAGAAGTCAAGTCAAATTTTTAAAATAATCTTATTTGTACAGCTGTAATTTATGTGACGATCAGGGTTTTCTGCCGGCTCTCTGCAGCCTGTGGCCCGGTGTCAGCGAGTGAAGGAACGGTCCAGCACTGCCCCCTTGTGGCATTGTTGGACAGCTTCCGAGGTGTCCACAGAAAACAGGAGTTCAGTGTTTATTAAAGGGTTCCTGAAGTATTTTCCAGCATTGGATAAAGGATTATTGAAGAAAATGTGTCCAGGCTTCATTCTATTGTATTAAAGGTTGGATGGGTCCATCCCTCCATACAACACTTCTGGTCTGTTGGTGTTCATGCATAGTCTGGAAAACTCTGAAATTTGATTTGACTAATTTCAAGGTCTGAAAACCAAAAAATAAAATAAAAATCGGTAGAATGTTTTCCTGTCATGTAATGTAGATGTCCTGAATTACTGAATTACTTGTTTCCTTCCTTCAGTCCCACCTCCCTTCTGTCCTTGTGTCCTTCTCTGTGCTTTTCATTTTATGTGTTCTCATTCCTTACATCCTTGTGTCCTACCTTACTTTTTCTGTCCTCCCTTCCTTGTCTCATTCATCCCTTCCTTCTGCCCTTATTTCTTTTTTTCTTGTGCATTCCTTCTATCCTTCCGTTCATATTAGTCTGCTTCCTTTCATGTGTCATCTTCCCTTTCCTCCTTGTGTCCTACTTCCCTTCTTTCATGTTCTTCTTTTTGTCCTTCCTTTGCTTCCGCTTTCCTTTCTCCACTGTGTCCTTTTAGTCCCATCTGCTCTTCCTAGTATTGTTTTTTCTTCTTGCTTGTCCTTTCTCTCTCCTTTCCATCCTTTATTTCCTTTCTTGTGTCTTACCTTTCTCTTTTCTCTCATATCCTTTCTTCCTTGTCTTCTCCCCCCTCATTGTCCTTTTTTCCTTTGTTGTATTCTTTCTTCTTTCGGTCCTTCTGTCTCTCCTTTCGTGTGTTCTACCTTTGTTTCCTTTTCACCTTCCTTTTCTTCGTTCGCTCCATCCCATCTTCCATCGTATCATTTCTCCCCTGCGTCTTCCTTAATGCCTTCTTTTTGTTTATTTTTACTCTCTCTGTGTCCTACCTCCCTTCTTTTCTTCCTTGTGTCCCTCCTTCCTTGTATATGTCCTTGATTGTGTCCTTTCTTTCCTCACTTGTTGCCTACCTCCCTTCTTTTCTTCCTTGTGTCCCTCCTTCCTTGTATATGTCCTTGATTGTGTCCTTTCTTTCCTCACTTGTTGCCTACCTACCTTCTTCCCTTCCTTGTTTCTGCCGGTAGCATATAAATCCTGACCATCGTATAAATAGCTACCATCTATTGATGGTGAACTTCACAATTTTTTATTTTAAAATAAAGATCTATCTTTGATAACTCTGGACAATTTAGTCTGGAAAAGCCCTACATTTTTACATAAAAATATGGAACTTTGTTCTGTGGTTTTTGAAGGTTCCATGTTTAAAGGTTGAAACAGAAGTTAATAGATGGTGAAATGTTTTATTTAAAATTTTTTTTTAGCCATCCCAATAGTTTCATGAGTAACTCTGTGTTAAAGTATGAAGCATTATTAGACATTTCTAACCGGATCTTGTGTTTTCTGTAGATGCCAGAGGAGCAAGCTTTCAGCGTTCTGGTGAAGATCATGTTTGATTACGGGCTCAGGGACCTTTTCAAACAGAACTTTGAAGATCTGCACTGCAAGTTCTTCCAACTTGAAAGACTCATGCAGGTTTGTGAATTACATTTAGACAACTCGGGTTATGTTTCCCACGATGTTGTGATTTTTTTTTTGTTTTTTTGTTGTTTGGATGGCATTTACTCCCATGAGCTGTTCTTTTTTTTTATTGCTGTCGTCTTCATCCTCTATTTAATGCTCTTCTTATCTTCTGTTGATTTTGCTTGTTTTTTGTCTTCATCAGGAGTACATACCAGATCTGTACAACCATTTCCTGAATGTTGGCCTGGAGGCTCATATGTACGCTTCCCAGTGGTTCCTGACCCTCTTCACAGCCAAGTTTCCTCTTTATATGGTCTTCCACATAATCGACCTGCTGCTGTGTGAGGTTGGTATTAATAGAAACTCCACAGTGGTCACAGTTCACAAATGTTTGGAGAAAACCCCTTTAGTGTTACAGGGTGACTAACTGTGAAGCAGTTGGGTTTACACACGTTTAGTCTGTATAAGAAAACATTAAAAAGACTGTTATATGGTAGTACATGGTGCACTAAGGTAACTTTGACCTGAAATGTGTCTTGGCTTTACTCGCTATTAAATCTCTTCTGCTGACTTCTATCGACCTTCCATCTTCAAATTTCAGGTTTAATCCATGTAATAATTCATAAAAAGATAAGAAAAGGAATCTTCTCTGTTTGCCAGCATGCTTGTACATCAGTTTATTTGCCAGAAACAGGAAAACTTCATTTTATTATATGTGCGCTAATCAGAGAGCATGGGACCTCTTTCTTCATGAGATAATTTTTTTACTTTCTTCTCAGTCACTTTGGTCCAGTGTTGTTGAAAATATTCGTTCAGACAAATTTTGGCTGAACCTAAGTTTTTTAATGATCATTAAGGTACCTCTTCGGGATTTAAAACATATTTAGAGCCCATTACCTAATCTGGTTCACATAGCCCTGAAATTGTGCTCTATCCTAAAATGTGCTGTTTGGTTGCACTGATTAAGACACCAAACTAAGCTCCCAATGTCATTTGATTAAGCTCTTATGGATTGTATCAAAGTTCTAGCCTGACCAGCCAGACTGATTTACGCCGTATACACAACTTATCAGTCTGGTAAGGAGCTGGCAGAGCACGATTTCAAAGGCAGGACTAACAGGGTCAGCGTCATCAGGTTAGAACCAATCGGATAACTACGGATGTAATGCAAAAACCTCCAAGCGACGCGTCTGTTTTTTTTCAGTTTGTAGTCCGTGAATCATGTCATGCCATCGAGCAAACTCTGTAGTGAACAATTTTTTTGCTGCTTTTGTCTAAAGAAATATACATGCTGTGCTCACATGCACTTTCTTAATCTGCCAAGGCACCAAGCATCATAAATCTCCTTAAGTATCTTGACTGTTGTGATAGCAGAAAAGCGCTGCTGCCTTATGGGTAATTCTGCCGCTGAGAGTGACGCTTCGTAAAGTCCCGCCTTCTGCGCTGTGATTGGTCCAGTCTGTTTTGGGCCGGAGGGGATGGAGCCTTACCAGACTGATTTATGCACCGTGTAATACAGTCTGGCTGGCCAGGCTGTCAAATTTTTCCAATCGTACGGCAGATTTCACTGATTTATCTTACCAGTGATTACATACCGACGTATAGTTAGCACAAAAAGTCCTAAATCTGCTGGGATCAGTGAATGCACCATATGTAAGCTCTTCAGTGTGAATGTTGTTGAGTGAAGATGATCGCTGTTTTCATGATTGCTAAGATGTTAAAAATGAAGGTAGAAGATGCACAGAGATGTACATGGCCATGTTAAGGGAAATAGTCCAGTCATATTTGTGGTTCAATTGGGCTGCAAGAGAGTGACTTTAATGGATAGCAGCGTAGCTGAAGGTATGAGTGCAAAGTTGTTCTCTTTTGTCTGTTTCAAATATTAATGTTGCTGTTATAGAATATGTTTGGAAATATTAGATTTAATTCTCCAATCTCAAACAGCTGTCTTTATAATGCCAAACATGCTAATGGCTAATTCAGAATGCAAAAAGAAAATTTTAAATGTCAACCTCATAATTTTGTCTGTGTTTTTGTACTAAAACCCTCTTTTACAGCGACTGCTCTCTCATGCCTGACGTAATGTTAGCTCTGCTTTCCATGTAACTTCTGTTTACTGACTCCTCAGGGCAGAAGGCTAGGATAATATTATGAGTGCTGTTATTATTTATTCCTACATTGTACAGCTAAGCCCAAATTTATTCATACCCCTGGCAGATTTGGGTTCGGAGTAATCTTTTCCTTTGAGATCCTTTTATAACAAAAACAGTTTTAACATTTTGGAATGGCCCGGCTTGAGTTCCAGAGAATATATGCAGGAAGCCTGAGGTTAGGATTAAGAGTTTGATTACTGTGATGCAAACAAAGATTTTTTTTGAAAGTTTATTGAGAGAGAAATTGAAACTGGCCAGAATTGGTATCAGCAGGTCAAAGCTTTACAAAAAACTAGAGATCAGAAATTGGCCACAAAATTCTGATCTCTACATCTTGACATTTACATTTTTACAAAAACGTCACAAACATTAAACACAATAGGAAAACTGAACACATCCAGAGAGGTGAGGACATTCGTGGCAGATACAGGAATGTGTCTTTATCTGGTGTCATGAAGTATCAGTAGAAAGCTTTATGAGCTCGCTAAGAGGATTGTTTCATCCTGTAAAATCAACAGCTTATTACTCAGGAACAATTTGATGATGGCGTGATGCTTCAGTAGTCTTAATATCTGTGAAATTTTAGATGAGCGCAGAAAATCTCCTTCTGAGTACACTGAACTTCATGCTAAAGAGAAATTGGACCTTTCATTGTTATTATCCTAACACAGCACCTCCCTTTAAGCTCCTGTAGGGGGAGGTGATTTGATATAAAATCTGTAGATATCCAGCCACTCAAAGTCAACACAGTTAGTCCAAAATCATTTTTGAATTAAACGAAATACCGTGTTCTTGTTCTGTAATGTTCATGACTTTTTATAAAGTGTTTCCAGCTAAACCATAAAACTTTGTTTTTCAGGGTATCAGTGTGATCTTCAATGTTGCCTTGGCCCTTTTAAAGGTAAGAACTAAATCAGACTGAAAAACACCCATCGACAGTGAAGTCTGAAAGCACCAACAAAACAGACAATCTCAGCCAACAGAAGGCCAAGCTTTAGGAAAAAGTCACCATTTTGTTTTGTGTTGGAAGGAGCGAACATGCTTATTTTTAAACATTTGCTTCTAACATTTAATTTAATCTATAACACAGTTTTAAATGCTGTGATTTTTTTTAGATGATTTAAAGCAGTTTTATTCTATTTGATTAGTTTATTTATGCTTTATTTCCTGTCGTTCTCTAACAAACTATTACTTTGTGTTATTTCTCTGAACCAAATAAAGTAAATTAGCTTTGGGTTGGCAAGGAGTTTTTGATTGTGTATTTCAAGTGTCTGTTTCAATAAACATTGCATCTTTTTTCTCAGACATCAAAAGACGATCTACTGCAGACGGACTTCGAGGGTGCCCTGAAATTCTTTCGTGTCCCCGTCCCGAAGAGGTACCGCTCAGAAGAGAATGCCAAGAAACTGATGGAGCTGGCCTGTAGCATGAAGGTGAGTCTAAATTAAAAAAGTTTTTTTATCGTATGATTAAGCTGTTGGTAATATTTTTATGTATTCATCAATTAAATCCTTAATTTCATTGTATAAAATTACCATCCATCAATGCTGCTCAGCTACCAGCAGGGGTCAGTGTCGAGCTTTATCATAACCAGCATAAAATCAACACGCACAAACACCGGATACTCACATCCCTCTATTTAAGTCCCACACCTGTGTCCTGACCTGATTCGAACAGTCTGGCCCAATTTGGAGGATCTGACTTTGAAGGTAACTTTGGGCTGGAACATTTCTTTCCGCAAACTCTGTAAGGAAGCCAAGTTGAAAAAAAGATGTGAACTTTTTACTTTTTAGAAGGGCAGGTGGGCAGCAGTGGAGTCACTCTCTAAAGATCCTCCAGCAGAAGTAAATCAGAGCTAACTAAAGCATCGGTCCTGGAGCTATCTCAGAATGAGCTCAAGAAGCTTCTGATATAGGAAGAAGAGCTCAATAAAAGCACTAATATAAATATTGAAGTTGCTTTATTGGAGTTGGATTTTATTGATCTAATAAATTAATTATTCCCTTTTAAATATGTTTTGAATGGAAGATCAAAACATATTTTATTGAAATACATGGATGTATTTATTTGCACAGTTTAAGTTATTTAACACATTGACCTCAGTCCTTAATACGAGGGCAGTTTGGTTAATCTGGGAACTCAATGTTATTACTGTGGGAACAACTGACTCGATTTGCCTGTGCAAATTCTCAGTTATCCGGGTCATCGCAACAGCAAACAGGCTAAATCAGATGCAAATCAATGACCCACCCGCCACCGTCCTGGGCTGTCAGGAGCTATTGCTTGGTGTGAATGGAGACCAGACTACTAATATAATCTGCAGGTTGCTCAAGTGCGAGCCACCAGAATTGGCAAAGACTCCTGGATAGGCGTCGAAACATTTTCAGAAAAAAATTAACAAAAGTCTGGCTGCCTACAATTTAAGCCTGTTTGCAACTGGCTCGATTAATTAAGAATAAAAATTTTTTTTATTGTCTCTATGTTTTACTATGGTGAAATGTTTGGTGAGACAGACACCAGTTTAGGATGCACACAGATTACATGCAACACGCAGACACAAGACATACTATTTCTATTTCATAATATCACTAGTGTCCAAATAGGCATTACCAGTAGTTTGTTTGTAACATGTAAAATACTTTTTATTAAATATTGTTTCTCAGCAGGGGGCTAATAAGCCCTTACAGCTTGTGGAAAGAAGCTGTTTTTGAGTCTATTAACTTTAGATTTGATGTTTCTGAAGCGTTTACCTGATGGGAGTGGCTCAAACAGTGCATTGACCAGGCGGGTGAGATCTGTGGCAATGCGTCTTGCACTTTTCTGGACTCGTGTAGCATAAACCGTGTCCAGATCTTGTAGATGGTATCCCACAATCCCCTGTGCTGTCTTTTTGGCCAAACTGGCTGATGCTTGTACTCTCTGACTGACTCTCTTCTGTTGGTCAGATGTAATAATATTCTTTTACACTGTTTATATATATCCTATAGTTATTTAGGACATTTCATACTTTTCATTCTTACTTATTTAACAGATTGTATTCATATTTTATTAATTTCTGCACATTTGAACTAAATGTGCCATGAAAAGTTTTATTGGATGGTAAATTGTGACTTCCTACCATCACAAACATAATGTGGAGTTTGCTAAATCCTACAAGGACTTAAATTGGAAACATGTTTGTGGTCAGATGGGTCATTAAGCTATACGGCAACAAACAGTCCAGCTTGGTCTAGTATTAAAACCAGGGAGAATATGTGAACCCCGTAAGTGTCCCTATATCCGCACATTGTTGATTTGACACGCACAAAATCAAACGTCTTCCATGAACTACAGAGATTGTGCAAATAGGAGTGGTCAAAGATTCCTCTTTCTGTATTCGCCAACCCTTTTAAAGCTAGAAGATAACAAAGAGCTTTTCTCTTGGAGAGAGCATGTTGTACGAACCATGTGCAAATGACAGCGGCCCAAATTAATTTATAAAAAACAACCCAGCACTAATCAATCGCTCTGTTTTTCCCCACTGAATAAATGTTTGTGAATGTAATAAATGCACTCTAATTAAACTGCATTTTTTTTTGCTGTGACATTATGCTAGTAAAATATAAATGATTTAATTCTAAGGCTTTTTACACAACTTGAAGCCCTCCAAAGTTGGAGGGCTTTGTAGACATTAGCTGCTGCTTTGGTAATTGGTCTTTTAGAACTGATTGAAGACTCTGATTAGAAATGTTTGTAATTTACAGCTACACCCAAAACAAATTAGATCATGAAAAAGTTTTGTCTTTTCAGAAAGTGTAACTCTTATAACATGTAGATTCATTACTCATTCCTTTATTTCTTGTAATGTTGATGAATTTTGACTTGCAGAAAATGAAAACCTAAAATTCAGTGTCTTGGAAATTAGAATATTACATAGGATCAATGAAAAAGGATGTTTTAAACAGAAATGTCAGGCTTCTGAAAAGTATGGCAACCCCTATGTTGTAAATACTTGGTTGGGCCTCCTTTTGCATGAACTACTGCATCAATGCGGCGCGGCATGGAGGCGATCAGCTTGTGGCTAAAGTGTAGCAAAAGCCCAGGTTCTGTCTCGGAAGGACATAGATAACATCATGTATTTTTCTTTTACATTTCAGAATCCAAAACCAGATATCCCATAAAAAACTCGATGCAAAAACATGGCTTGTACTGAACTCAGGATGGCAACACTCTTTAGTTAAATGGAGAAAAAGTCTTTAAAAATGGAAAAGGCTTTCAGTTTGTGGACGCTGTTTCTCCCTTTCTTGTTGGTTTTCTAGTAAATGCTATTCTGGATGTTGTTTGATTTACCTTTACCTTTAGTCACTCAGTGTCACTGGCAAGCATAACAAATGGGAAAATAAAGACAAATACTTTAACTTCTACCTGACATTTTCCATTTTAAAAACATTTTGACTGGCCTTTCATCAACTATAATATATATATTTTTTAAGTCTCTGCATAACCAACTTGGCTGGCGGCACAGGATCTTGTCTTTTTTTACTTTCAGCATGTTTTCCTCCCCGTCACATCTGCTTGTCAGCTTTCAGTTGAGCTGTCTGTGGTTAATGATATACAGCCAAATATCTTGTAAAACAGCTTAGTGTCCTCTTCCACTATATTGAAACTGACCTGCACTCAGTAAAATGTTACAGCTTTTTAGAAAGAACAGGTAGGTAATTGGTGCATTACACATTCATATGAAACTCTACGATTCAGGCCCCGTCCACATAAAGAGGGGTTGGCCGTGTCCGACAAACTTCATGGTCGGATAAGCGGTCCCATCCAGAGGAAGTGGCCGCAAAACCGGCAGCATTTGCTAGGGAACATTTGAAGCTGCCCCCCACAGAATCAATGGGGCAGTTTTCAAAAGATGTCACATTATTCCAGAGACAGCCCGGTTTCCCGGCTGGTCGGACAGGAATGCAAATTACATTGGCAACAACCGCAAAACTAATCATTTTGGAAGATGACCACGTCCAAGGAGCTTCATTTCAACCTGCCTCAATCGACAATGGATCAAACTCGAGGAAGAAACCTGCTGAATTTGCTTAGAATTGCAGCTGCAACTAAGAAAAAATACATGTATTATTGCAGGCCTATGTTTTGATTTATTATAGAGCTCATTGCAGAAAATAGACTTAAAACAGTCAATCATCCCGCTGTAACCAAACACTCAGATCTCGTTTTCCTCTTCACACACATACACACTAGAGGATGACACAGGGGTGGATTTTCACTCCTGTCCCATCCCACTCCCACTGAAAAAAAATTGTGTCCCGTCCCAATCCCGGGCCCCTTATTCAAGGGGTGCAAATGGCCCCTGGACTGCATTTTTGGCACCTTTGGTTTAGAAGGTTGTGTTTTTATATTTATCACAAGATAAAGGCTGTGAATGGCAGAAATTTAACCTCTCTTTGCTGGAAATACTGTAGGTTGGACAAAGCCTGTTATAAACTGGAGGATAAAAATTATGTTATTGTGAACATTGTATTTTTTGTGTATTATGGTGTCTTTTCAGGACTTTAATCTATGTCAGTTAATTAATCCAAGACAAAACCATGTTTTATGTGTTTTACCCACCTAGATAAAACAATCCAACCGGATTAAAACAATAGCTTTAGGTTTGAATTTATGGAACCTCCTTCTGCAGAAAAAACACCCCTGTACCTTTGTTTCCACAGTCTTTCTGTTGATTCAGCTTTTGCTTGTCTTCTGAGATCTCATTATCAGCACACACTGCTGTTTAACAGTAACCTCAGGTGCTGTTGGAGCGCTTTTCTATAAATAACAATCTGCAGTTTCAGTCGTACTTCCTTTGTTTCAAAGTTTAAGTTCCAGTTAACTTTTCCTTGACATCATGAGCTAAAGCTTCCCGCTCTCAATTTGTGCTGAACGTTTACATGATTAAGGCTTTTTGTCTTTTTAGTTTCTGCAAAGTTCAGGAAAATTGCATCGGTTGGTGACTCATGTGCACAGGCAGGTTTATGGGGTGTTGGGGGCCAATTGGAAAAAAAAAATGCATTTTTCATAGTTGTTCAGTATTTGCATTGAATTTAGTCTGTGTAAGTTCACTTTAAATAAACCTTTTCTATCCATTAAAACTTGAGAGGCTCTGATGAGAGTTGCTGGGCCCATTTTAAATATTTCTATAACCTGCCAATTCAGAGGTATAGTTGATTACGATTACTGTTTAGGTGTTATATGAGACGTTAGAACAAAATTCTGAATATTTCCTGTCGTGAGCGGTCATTATTTATAATTGAAGCAGGCATGCTTTCTTTGTGTCGCTAAAATTTAGAATTTTATGTTAGCAGTAGCACGGCTACTTTTCTATGATCTACTGTAAGTCTTGCTCTCTCTCCCTTTCTCACAGCCTAAATGAATTGCAGACATGTTACACTTGACATATTGAGAATGATTTCCTTATAAATATCTTCTTCCAACTGTGTGCTTGCTTTGACCTAACTTTATGATTCAAACTGAAAATATCTTTGACTTCAGCATCCTAGCTGAAAGGTGTTGCTGTCAGTGGAACCTGGTAGCATTCAGGAATTGTACGTTCACTGATCAGAGCGGGTTTTTGAGTTTCCAACCACCCAGTCATAGATTTTGGAATCTCAAAAATTAAAATAGTCTGATTCAGGCCATCAGGTGAATTTTCAGTGCATCTCCAATTAAAGCAAATTGTTATTTACTCTACTAGACAAAACTCACACCATAAATCTGTTTTTCATCATCAATTGGAGTACAAAACTTTAATTATAGCTTTCTCCACGTGTCCATCACGCTAACTGGTTAAGTTTGATATGTTTCTTCCGCAACGTGTTCAGTTAATAAATGTTTGCTTTTCTGACTTTTTGCTAAAAGATAAGCCAGAAGAAGCTGAAGAAATTTGAGAAGGAGTACCACATCATACGGGAGCAGCAGGAGCAACAAGAAGCCCCCATTGAGAGATATGAGGTAGATATACAGACAGAGCACAAAAAGCACGAGCCATTCAGGAATAAACTCTCTGTGTTGTCTTCTTCTTTAATATCAAAACATGGGTATGTCTGACCTAGGGTTTGCCTGTCAATTTGATGTTGATAAAAAGACATTTTACTTCTGAGGGACAAATAAAGCATCATTCTATTCTACAATAATTTCTGTTTCAAAACAGACGTGGATCTGGTGTATGCAAAATGTATTTTTACAGGGTAAACAAGGATCTGGTCAATGTAAATGTATTCAGCAGCAGCGCTGTACAATTTCTTTCTGTCTGGTAATTTTGTAGAATTTTCTTTTAGCTACAGCAGCAGGGTAGATTGCTGTGGGTTCCTACTTTTGGCTCCTCAATAAGATAAGATAAGATAGTCTTTATTGATCTCACAATGGAGAAATTCACTGGTGTTATTGTTTTCATAGTTTCATGTGCTTATGAGGAGCAATATATGAGAGAAATTTGGTGATCACTGAGCGTTGTTTAGGTACATTGAATTGCGTTAAGCTTTTTCCTTTCAATAGGGCTCAATGAAACGCTTAATGTTAGATAACGTCCATAATAATTGGACTTTGGGTTTGACATTTTGACAGTTTTATGTGCTTATTAGGAGCAATATGAAAGAGAAATTTGGTGATCATTGATCGTTGATTAGGTACGTTAAACCACGTTAAGCCTTTTTCTCGCCATAGGCGCCAATGAAGAAGAAAACGTTAATGTGAGATATCTTCTATAATCGTTGGATTTCGGTTTATTTTTTTTGACAGGCTTAAGTCCTCATGACAATATATGGCCATGCGAAATCTGGTGATGATTCCTCGTTGTTTTCCTACCTTAAGCCACGTTAAGCTTTTTCACGTTAAGCGTTTTAGAATGTCCCCCTAAGGAGGGTTGCATATGCTTTTTTTTCTGGATGTACTTGCCAGTTTAGCAGAGTTTAAAACTTCCAACTGCGGCTCATTGTGTTGGTCAGCTGTCGAAGACGCGCCACAATTTGGGCAAAACTGAACGGGTCAGTTTATATAAATTTTGACGCAAATGCGTATCTTTGAATAATTAATATCTTTGTTGTAGATTATATCGAAATGTTGATGATTTTGGCAACTCTAGTCTGAAAAATCGCTAATTGTGTACAATATTGATATTTGTGTTAAAAACATCTTTTAATGCTTATACGATTTGCCCAACCACTAAGTTAACCTTTTGACGTTGTATGTGGTTTTAGATATTTTTTAAATGCATATGGTTAATTTTTTTTATCACAAGGTATATAAGAAAAATTAAAGCAGTGTTAAATATTGTTTTTTATACAAACAAATTATGATAGGGGGAAAAACAACCTGCTGGCGTACAAAACATGATGTTGTCTTTCTTTTTTACTTTCAGCATGTTTCCCACCATGTCGCATCTGCTAGTCAGCCATATGCCAGCTTTCAGTTTAGCTGTCTGTTGTTAATGATAAACAAACCAGTTATATCTTGTTTAACAGTTTAGAGTCCTCTTCAACTATATTTAAACTCTGACCTGATCTCAGTAAACTTTAACAGTTGTTTAGAAAAGAACTGGGCCAGGAATAGTAGATTACACATTCATATGAAGCTCTTTATGATTAACTTGTTTTCCCTATTCTGCTGTCTCTTCACTTTTTCTTCCTCTTTTCTACTGGTTCTTCCCTCCTCTCTGTGTTCTCTTCTGTTTCACTGTTATACTCCTTTGTGTTTTTGTTCATCTCTCTTTTTTTCTTATATTTTCTGCCTTTTTTTGTCGTTCTCTTTTCTCCCTCTCTTCCTGTGTCCAGCGGGAGAATCGTCGTTTGCAAGAGGCCAACATGCGTTTGGAGCAGGAGAACGACGACTTGGCGCATGAACTTGTCAGCAGCAAGATAGCCCTTCGGAAAGACCTGGACAATGTAAGACAACAGAGAAGTGTGGGATGTTGTGTGTCCCATTTAGCAGAAGTAATCAGTCAGTGGCAGAGTCGAAGCATAAGTTTGCCTTTATTTTTGGCCTAAGAACCTGCTCCTAGGAAGCTTGAAGTCTGTAATATCTCTGACGCCATTTAAGGTACAGGTTGCAGATTTAAGCGCAGGCTTTTTGTTGACCTGCTTTTAAATTAGAGTAGATAAAAGGAAAGTAGGATGAGCTGAATTTCAACTACCTTTTTCAGCATTGTGTTTTTTTCTTTTCTTTCTTGTCTTGTATGTTTTTGTTTGTGTCAGGCTGAGGAAAAGGCAGACGCCCTGAATAAAGAGTTGCTGCTGACCAAGCAGAAGCTGATAGAATCTGAAGATGAGAAGAGACGGCTGGAAGAAGAGTCTGCACAGGTTAGAGCAAAGCTGCAAGGCTTTTCTTTCCTGAAATTGTTTTTAAGAAAACCTGTAAACCGTTTAAATGATGCTTGAAGTATATCAGTGCACCAAATCTCATTATGTACATAGACTGCAGGGAACAATGCTCACAGTTTTAGTGTCATTTCTCAGGTAAAGGGATAAAGTCAGGTTAATTCAGTTTATATATTTATTTAGAGCAAATTCACATCACTTTCTAAATTGTCCTTAGGTGTGTGTGCATGCTTGGCATTTGTGGTATGTTTCTGTCTGTTGCCCTGTGAGCTGGACTGGCCACCTGTCCAGAGTGCATTCAGTCACTCGCCCAATGACCACTGGAGATAGGCTCCAATCCCCCCACAAACCTGCATGGATAAGTGGGTATAGACGATGGATGACAACTGTCATCCAAAGGCACTTTACAAATGAAAAGGTTCAATTGATATTTGGTTACAAAAAAGAAATCCATCATATCTGTCCAATCCAATCATAATCAGACTCAGAAACATTTACTGCCTAATTCTATCCACATTATGATTCCATTGTCAAGTTCTTTTTTAATCTGTGCAGCTTCCCCACTTGAAAAGGGATGGACAAATGCATGTAGACTCTTATCAACAGGGTTTTTACTCCAAGGACCACGCAGTTTTCCTTCTTTTATCCTCCATTTATTTGGTGAATGTCAGGACATGTGCAACATTGGTCCAGAAGCAGGTAAAAACCTTTAAACAAGCCCAAAAAGAAGAAAAATAAACAAACAATTACTAATCCATAAGTTAATTTACTTAAATTAATTCCACTTAAACTACAAAGGAAATGGTAATCTATATAAACAATACAAAGCAAACCACTGTGAATGAAACCCACAAAGTAATCAAAGTTAAATGAACAAGTAACTAAACTTAAGTTCTTTAACTTTAAAATACATTTCGAATAAATATTTACAATTACATTTATTTAAATATACAAATACTTACTTTTCAATATTAGTCATAAATATTCATTTTTATAAATATAAATAGGTTCCAGTTGTAATTCTTTCGGAAATGATGCTAAGTTAATTAATAGGTAAACTTAACATCCAAATCCACTATTCAACAACACAACAATCAGTTCAATCATAAAATCAATCAATCAATCAATCAATGCCAAACTTCTCTTCCACAATCCACCTCTTCAGTTCAGGTGTTGCTGTCAAATCTGGAGGCCCTGCTGGAGGAACATGGGTAACCTTGCAGTCTGATTTCAAAGACATTACAGCTTGTCTTACCGGCTGCCTCTCTGCTCGTCTTACAGATTTGTCCTCCTCTGCACAAAGTGTCCAGGATCTCTGATCCCCCAAACTTCCGTCCTCTTTGTCTGGCTTGCTTTCTTCTCTGCTCTCTCTTCCTTGTTGTCCGTCCCTCTTTTAAGTCCGTGTGAAACACAGTGCATTTTTTTTTTCCCCCTTCATTTGACTTCACATCCATACAGTCAAATCCAGTTTAACATTTGAACTTCACAAAATTTCTATTGTGAATTTTTTTTTCTAGGAAAGCACAGCCAATGGCATCGAGCTGTGACTTTGCAGCGATTCCTAATCCTAAGCAAACACGTGGGAGCAGTGGAAAGGAACCACTTTCTCTTCACAGGAAGAATCCTCTAGTAGAACCAGATTCAGTTGGAGGGGTTGAGCGGACAGGAAGGAGACAAAAACTGAACTTGGAAGGAAAAGAAAAGAACTCAATCTTGACCAAATCTTGGCCTGATGGTGTTGCTCTTCATCATCAGGCCAAGATTCGATGGTTTACATTCTTCTGCAGGCCAGTGGCCACTCCAGCGATGAAGATGTTCTCATCCTGGATAGGGTAGAGCGTTGCTTTGAGAGAAATAATGGAGGCCATTTTTCTAAAGAGGAATCGCACGTCGTTAAACAGGAGCGGAGGCCTCTTACAATGCTGTTATTGCGAGTATGACTAAGCCCCCTGTGAACAATAAGGGGCTAATAGAGCACCAACGATGGGTTGTTAGCAGGGTCCGAAATTAACACTCGCCAGTCGCCAAATGCGAGTAAATTTCCCGTTTGGCGAGTGAATTTCAGAGGGCTAGCTGCCACATGGCGAGTAAATGTTTGTACCAAATAAAATAAAAATAACATAAAAATAACGAAACCCATATGATCCGTTCACAGCTCTGTCCATCCAGAGCTCAGTCTAAAAACGCCTTCTGCGGTGCTGGTTCAGCTTCTTTCACATTCAGAACCAGTCATGGCTGCACTCTGGATCAGAAAACAGATCTGCTAACCAGATACAGTCTAAAACGCCAAGTAGTCTGTTTATAAGTTCCGTTCTTATTTATTCAGATTTTTTTTTAACTACCTGCGCTGCGGCTCTGTGCTTCACTGCTCTTACTGCGCCTCCCCCGCCCCCCCTCTCGCAGCAAGGTGCTTTTATCAGCGGCCAGCCTTCAAAACCTGAATCGCTACGTTTAATGTCCTTCCACTCATACCAAAATGTCCCAATTAAAGTCAGTAGGAGAGTCAGTAACTGTTTTTCATGCTGTTTTGTTTTTAACGACACAGAACCAGCGATGCTTCGGTGGGCGTGGTGCCCTGCGCTTGAATTCAGGTGCGCAAAATTACGTCACATGTAACCTGTAACATCGGGGGCGCAGCGCACAAGGGTAAAATCCAGTAGCTAGATCAGCGTAAAGACGCAGCGTGAACCCTGAGTGCTTTAAGTGTTGCAGGTGAGGGGAAAATTTTGAACCGTACACAGGGCCGGTTCTGGACAGGGGCCAACAGGGGCCTGTAGAACTGTTCCTGGCCCCTGTACTAAAAACATGATGTTAAATTTCTTAGGATGATAAATGCTGACAAAGATAACGTGACTGGTCATTTGGATCAGTTGTATTTTTTTCATTTATGTTTTTACCCAATAATAAAATAACAAAATAATTAAAAAATAAATATAAAAAAAAATAACAATAATTAAAATTAAGCTGTTTCACGTTAAGCTCCCGCTGTATTGAGAAAAGATCAGGGGTCTGCAACCTGCAGTTCCAGAGCCACAATTGGCTCTTTGGCTTACTTAATATTTTAAACGATGAAATGTTGACCTGTTAAGCACCCCCCCCCCCCCCCCCCCCCCCCCCCCACCCCAACAATCTTTTGTTCTGTGCCCCTGTGAAAAAACACTGGCCCCACCCTGGCCCCCCTGCTAAATTTGGTCAAAAATCCCCACTGACCGTACAGGCTTGATGAAACTCTGCCTCATTCACAAATAAGACCAACATGGATAGAATAATGATAATCTGTAGTGTTTTTTATCGCCTGGATGTGAATCTGATAATTCATATTGTGTCTTTTATAATCAACTACAATATTTTCTTTTTTTTAAGTCAGGAAACAAACATTTCTCTTCCAGGGTGCAGTCAGCCATGCCCCCAACCACGCCCCCCAAAATTAACATAATCTTACCCTTAATTTTTATAAAAGTTGAGGTCTGGTCAGGATTAATATTTTGGCCGGTAAAAAATGTGCCTGGCCGGTTGATTTTTACATCTACCGGCCAACTTGGCCAGTGAATAACAAAGTTAATTTCGGACACTGGTTGTTAGCACGATGGTCCTATTTTGCATGTGAGCAACCAGTTTTGATTCTCACCATTTAAGTTTGCATTTCGATTGCAATGCAAATTGTAATTGACAAATAAAATTTGATTGATTGATTGATTGATTGATTGATTGATTGATTAAGTTGTTGGTCCACTATGCAAAGGCACTGCTTATAAAGCTGAGTTTACCGTTCACTCGTCAGACTGAAGAAGTCCCTTGCAGAAGACAAATTTTTCAACAAAGAAGAACCCATCCAGAGATCCTACCTGATTTTCTGGACTATAAGTCGCACAAGAACACAAGTCGCATCAGTCAAAGAATTTGTCATAAAGAGGGGAAAAACAAAACGTATAAAATTTTGCAAATAAATTTGGCAAGCCGAACGCATTCTGTACTGTACAGAGACGAGGCACGGAGGAGATTGATTGAGATCAGTCTACAGTCCCTTATCCAATCAGGACACAGAATATAATGCGCGTTGCATTAAAAAATGCACCAAAAAAATCAGTGAAACAGCAAAGGTGAACCACGTTATAAGGAGGGTTCACTTTACTCAACTTTCTTTTTTCCACCTGGATTATTGAGATGCATCTGTTAACTCTCAGTAAAGCTCCATCGAAGACACCATGAAGAAAAGATACGCGGCTACAGAAAGAATGACTGGGCCAGGCATACCTTCTATGGCAGGGGTGTCAAAACTTCAATCTTGGAGGGTCGGTGTGTCTGTATTTTTAGATTCACACACGCACACACCTTTCAAATAATTAATACAGAGGCACTGAGCCAGGGCTGCTTTCTTCTATGGGGAAAACAAATGGAGAGCACACAAAGTAAATTTTCACTAATCCATAAATGAAATGTAGGAGAAAATAGAGAGGAAAAGTCAGCCACCAAAGTTTTCTTTAAAGATAGGACTATATGTTTTTTTATTTCACTGTCAGTCTCTTCACATGTCGGCCTTTTACTAATACATCCAGTGTGTCTCTATTCGCCCACTCCTTAAAGAGCGTATTCACTCATTTATTTAAGAATAAAAACGTTTACCAAGATGTTAATTTTCAGAATCTCTGTTTTTTTCTTCTTGCCTGGCCACTAAAAAACCTTCAAGGTTTTCTTTCAAAGTTGTGGATTCTTTAAAGTCACTTCCATAGGCAATCATTTACCGTGAAAACTGTCAGTGTTGCGTGTATGTTTTTTTTTTTCTGGCTCGGAGAAGAACAGACCGACCCGCCGCCCTCTGTACCTGTCCTCCAAACGTCTTCTGCCTTGTGGAGTCTGCAGGTGTAACACGGAGTGATTTATGTGTTAGAGCGGCGGTTGTGTTCAGGGCAGAATGTTGCCCACCAGCTTCGGGTCTGCTGATACTTCTCTCCAACTTCTGTACCTTTTCTGGCAGTCATATGCTTTCTGGGGCCTCTGAGCTTGCCTGTTTCATTTAGTTGTACCATTTATAACCACCTAACCATGTCTGCGTTTGTGTTTTTTCTCTCCACAGCTGAAAGAAATGTGCCGAAGGGAGCTTGATAAGTCAGAGTCAGAGATAAAGAAGAACGGTTCTATTATTGGAGAATACAAACAGGTACAAACTGCAAACCTTACGTATTTGTTTCTGTGTTACTGAAGAGTAAATTTATTCCAGAAAGGAGCTTAGAATAATTGAAAAAACTACTTTTTTTTTTTAAATCATATTACTAGAGCGTGTCTCTTGTCACAGGGGACTTGAAGAGTTTTTAGGGAAGTGAAACTGTAAACTGTCACCCAGCTTTTGCCCCAGCTTTCTTGAAACGTGTTTTGAATACTTGGTGCTCAAAAAATAGTTTGTGATTTATGTCTTGGTTACAAACTTTTAAACTTGGTGACAGATGGTTTCAAAGCCTCATAAAAGACACATCAACACAAATCTGTTTTTTTTATGATGGAGAACATTATAAAAATGGCACATCCGTTCTATGCAAAAGTTTTGATCGTTAATCATTCATTTCTCTTTTGCTACGTGTTTTTTTTTTGTTTTTTTTTTCAAAATATATCTGCAAAAGACAAGAAAGCGGAATGTTTGTATATGGTCCTTGCAGTGCCTTGCAAAAGTATTCACCTCCCTTGGCATTTTTCATGTTTTGTTGCCTCACAAATTTGAATTAAAAAAGATTGTTTAAGAGTTTACACCATTGCATTTACAGAACATGCCTGAAACTTTGAAGATGTATTGTTTTTTTATTTTATGGCCAAAAAGTTGCATTTCATTCTGACCAGGGCACCTTCCGTCATACATTTGGGGAGTCACCCACATGCCTTTTAGCAAACTTAAAACAGGCCTTCTAGTTTTTAAGACTAAATAATGTTTTTTTCTGACCAATCTTCCATAAAGTCCAGCTGTAGGGATTATAAAGCATATTGTGGTGAACAGATCCTCCAGTCTCTGCTGGGTAACTGTGCAACTCCTTCAGGTTACCTTTGGTCTCCACGCCTCTCTGAATAATGCCTTCCTGGCCCGGTCTGTGAGTGTTGGTGGACAACCCTCTCTTGGCAGGTTTGTTCTTGTCCTATTTGAAGATGTTGGATTTGATGGTTGTCTGGGAAGAGCATCAAGGATTTTGATATTTTTTGGAACCCCACCCTGACTTGTACTTCCCAACAACTTTGTCCCTGACTTGTTTGGAGATCTCCTTGGTCTTCATGGTGTGATGTCTCTTGCTCAGTAGTGCTGCCGTCTCTGGAGCCTTTCAGAAAAGGTGTTTATATATTGACAGATCATGTGACACTTATATTGCACACAGGTGGACTTCATTTCACTATGTGACTTTGTAAAGGGTTGCACCATAACTTTTTAGGAGTTTCATAGCGAGACCAATTTTCAGTTTTTATTTTTTTAATCTTTTTTTCATATATATTTTTCTCCTTTCACTTCACCAACTTAAACTATTTTATGAATATCCATCACATGAAATAAGATTGAAAAACATTTAAATTACAAGTTGGAATGTAAAAAATTCATAAAAAGCCAAGGAGGGGGGAAACCTTTTCTTTTAGGGATGTCCTAAAAGAAAATCATTCATGGAGGTTAGATGTTTTTTAATAAAAGTACATATTCTACAGATGGTTGGCTTTTTTTTTTATATTTGGTCAACAAATATCCTGAAATGCAGTTTACCATAACCAGCAATAAAATCACTATCTTGTGTTATTTGCGAAATGAGAATTTCCATAGATGTAATATTCCTGTGTGGCCTCAGATGGCGCTAATGCTTCTGTCAACAGTTCTCAAAACCACATTTATGCATCAGGATTTGAGCACCAGCAGCTTTACTATGTTATGGTCAGTCACCCTCCATCTTAATGCCATTCACAATATCTAAAATGTTAGGTTTAACCTGACAATTCCTAAAGTATTGTTTTCTTTTGACTTATTTTTTTTTAGCAATTTATTGATTTACTGCCCTGAACGTTTTTAGTCTGGTTAAGCTTCACTTCTGCTTCAAGTAAAAAAAACTTGCAGGACGATCTGCTTTTGTTGTCTTAATGCTCTGTTTTTCACATATTTACGGAAATAATAGTGGAATTATTATCAGCAAACTGTCCTGCAATATGATTTAATATATGGTGTCGCTTTGTCAAAGTGCCAAAGAGCCAGAAAAACACATGCATTTGAATATCAAATGGCTTCAGGCTGAACTGGAATAAAGATTGACAGTGACCCAAGAGGAATAACTCATAATGTTTACCAGCACAGAAGGAAATATCTGGAGAGCAGAAGCTGCCAGCAGTTGGCAGTTTTCATATAGCAGTAACTCAGTGTATGAATGTTTGGCTTTTTTTCATCTCACTTAAATCTCAGAAGCAAAACAATAATAAGAAGAAAAGATTTTCAACACAAAGCTCCACTTGTGTCTTGTTGCCATGTTTTTGTATTTAAACTAGGCCAGAGCAGCATAATCATTAAGATTCATACTTCACTCAATTGGCATCAGCAAATCCATGGTGGCTACATGTATCATATTTTTTTATTGTTAGACTAGATTGTAAGTTATTCGCTTGAAAGGCTCTTTGTCATTTTATAACCTTGAAATTCAATGATATTGTTGGGGTTTTATGTCAACGACAAACACAAAGTAGAAAATTTAGAATTTTTTTTTTTGAAAGGGAAGGCCAATAATTTATGGTTTGCAAAATTATTTGCAAATTAAATTTTTTAAAGTGTAGCATCCATTTGTCAGCATTGATTTTTGTTATATATTAGTAAACAGCATGTGATTTTACTCTCAGTATAAATACCGCTGCTCTGTGAAGGGACCATAACATTGTTGGAAAATTGAATAAAGAGCATCATAAAGAGCAACGAGCATATCAGATAGGTCATGGATAATGAAAGGTTTAGAGATAATGGCAGCATAAATTCATATCCAGCATCTGGAAATAATTCATTAATGAATCTGATTTTGCTCCAATAACAGCAGCAAGCGTTTTGGTTGTGTTAGCCTTACATGCTAGAGACGTGTTTTTGTCAATTCTTCTTTGTGAGAGTATCTGTGAAAAGGTATATTAACGCATTTTCAATTGGGTTTTAGCCTGGACTTTGATTGAGCCAATCGAACATATGAAAATGCTTTGATCTAAACCATTTCATTGTAGCTTTAGCCGGATGTTTACGGTTGTTGTTTTTTTGTTGTTGCTGGAAGGAGAACTCCTACCCCAGTTTTAAGGTGTTTGGAGCCTCCATTAATTTCCCCCATCAACTCTGACCAGCTTCCTTGTCCTAAATGAAGACCTGGATCATCAAAACTTTGGGCTGCCACCATATCCAGTGTGCTGTATGGCAAAAGGCC
Organism: Fundulus diaphanus; assembly: GCA_037039145.1. Taxonomy (NCBI): domain Eukaryota; kingdom Metazoa; phylum Chordata; class Actinopteri; order Cyprinodontiformes; family Fundulidae; genus Fundulus; species Fundulus diaphanus. Next base: position 15,721,428 of record CM073141.1, on the reverse strand, counting down.
ATATGTAGCTTTTTACATGTAGGCCAAAAAAAAACTGTAATTCTTTGGTCTCACTTGACCAGAGCATCTTCTTCCACAAGTTTGTTAGAGGGTGACCCTCCACCCTAGTCACTGGCCATGCAGGTCTAGAGATAGACATTTTTTGATGGTCATAAACTTGGTTTTCAGAGCCACAAGAACACCTATAAATATTTTAAAACGTGATACAGCATTCAGTTTTTATTCATTTATCAAGCTTGTGAAGTAAAAAAATACCCATATTTTTATATAACCAGCCCTCAGCTAAACCTAGATTTTGATGACCGAGCCTGTGAGCATATTTTAGGTTCCATCTGCCTCAATTTCTCTTCAGATCTGTCACTTAATGTTTAAATATAAACTTGTCCAAATCAAGTACTATTACCATCAGTGCAGCGATCTTATGCAGCAGTCGATCCTCCTGGGCCACCCTCTGAAGGCACACAGAAATAGAAGAAAGACTAATTCAGAATGAGACCCTATATTCACCTGAGTCTAAAAATAATGGCAGTAATCTCAGATTGACAACAGAAAGCAGACTGTGTGTGTGTGTGTGTAGTGTGTGAAAGCAGCTTCAGATAGGAAGCGTGCTGCTGAGGGCTGTGCTGAGCAGAGCCAACTGTGAAAATGGGGCCTTGTCAAAAATAGTTTGCTATATGACAGGAAGTAAAAGGGGTTGAGATATGGAGGAAAGAGAAAATTAAGAGTCAGTTGAAGGAGAGGGAACGGAGGGAAGACGGCAGCTTTCAGTCTGCTGGGATTGACAAGCTGAGGAATGTCCCAAAATAACCTGTATTGTTTTCCTACCCAGATAACCTCAAATTTATTCTTCAAATAGTATTTTCCTTTTTTTTCCCCCACTGCCTGTGGTTGCCAAGTTTCTTTTGCAGGATTGGAGCCAAAACAGTTTGGTGTGCTAATTGGCGCTCCAGCACAAGAGGACAGAGAAATGTCTGTTATTGGCGGCGCTAAGAACAGCATCAAGTGGTGCATTGTAGGTTATGTCGGAGCAGAGTTGGTGTAGACACGGGGAATCCAGGTACTCCTGCATGCACCAGGGATTCTGCTATCATTACATTTAATTCAATTCCCGTACACCTTAAATCAGGGCAGAGCCTTATCTGAAGGATGGTTAAAATATTCCTTGTTCAAGGATTTTCTTTTGCTGGTGGCGTTAATCTTAAAATTAAATATAAGATAAACATGAAACCTATAGAAAAAAGTTTTTTTTATCAAACTATTTTGCTAAACAGAGAAAAGGAAAATAATGTTTGAAATAATATTAGTAGAGATTTAATTGACTGTACCTTTTTCTAAAGGTTTCATCCTTTAGATGAAACCTAAAGGGTTGGACAGCCGTCCATCTATCTATTGTTTCAGCGTCCATCTGTGTATTCTTCTCTTCATACTGAACTTTTGCATTTATACTGCCAAACTTCTGGAAATTGGATTTTGGAAAAACATTACATTTTGACATAAAGAATGGGCACCCTGGATTATAAAGCTTGTAAAATAATATGTTCTCCCAAAATGTGTACTTTATATTTATACATGCCTTATAGATGTGTCACTAAACGAAAAGAGGTTTCATGTTTTTTTTTTCCCCCTTTCTTTTTTCTCTCTTTTTTTACTTATTTTTCCCCTTTTTTCCTTTTTCGAAAAAAAGGGGAAAAAAGGAAAGAAAGGAAAGAAAAAAAAGAGGTTTCATGTTAAATATTTACTGCAGTGTGGGATAATTTATTTAAAAAATAATATGCATTTGAAGGGCTTGACAAAGTTCTAGAAAGAAAAATATGTTCAGTTGCAAATATAAAACAAGGAAAGACATCTAATTAGTGTGACGCGTGTGGGGAAAAACACATATCTGTCAGGCGATAAAAATAAAGCAAACTACCTTGTTCATCCAGAATTTTAATGAGTAAAATAATCCTGGACAGCTTGCTCGCAGATGGTGCAGCCATCACAGTCCGTGCCTTTAGACTGACAAGAACCCCATCGTACACCGGCTTTAAATCCCATCAGAACAAATTGTTCTCCTCACCATGTCCCTCTCAGCCCATCCACTAAATATAGAAAACATCTAAAGGATAGGAAAAAAGCGCTTTGACCATGAAGACAGCAGTAAGGAAAAACACAAAATGGCACGATGCAAGCCTGAGCTCCTCATCCTGGGACAAAAAAAATCCCCCCAAAACATTAAAGATAAAATGGTTCAGATTTGAGCTGAAGAGTAGATAACTGTTCAAATGAGGAAAAAAGACGGGAAACTGATTATAGAGATGGAGGATCTGTAAATAAAGAGACATAAAAACACGCAAGAAAGTGCAGGTAGCAGGAATAGAGACCAAAGTAAGGCATAACCTGCTTACTTACAGGTCAACTTCGATGAAACCTGCTGATAAACCAGAACCTGTTGACCCCACAGGGATTTAAAGCCCAGAGGATGAGAGTGGCATTGGATCTGCTTGTCGCAACACACCTCCACTAACCCCAAGAAGCTGGGGAAAATTCGACTGGAAAAATGTGACTTCTTTAGTCCCCCTGTGTTAAAAGCAAACATTTAAAATCACCACAACAATGGTAAAAGCTGTGTGCCTAGATCAGTCCCAACCATTCCCTCAATTTGTTGGACATGTGTAAAAATATGCCAACTTTGAGACACTATGGTCATGGTCATGATAAAGCAGCTCTTTAGAATAAACTGGATTTGATTTGTCCAAAGTACCCTACAAGTTGTTCTCTTGCTTTTGTTTTTTCGATCATGTTTGAACAATTGAAAAACACTGAGTTACAAAATATACCTCAGAGGATGAACTTCACAGAATGAGTTACAAAGAGCCACAAACAGAGATAAGTAAGAGAAACACTGTGAAATAATCTCCAAGTCATCATTTAGAAATTTAGTTTACTTACAAATTTGCACTGTTACGATCACCAGAAACACAAAACCCGCCTGAACGTGGCTAAATTCTCCATTTTCTTACTTATTAGAAGCATGTTGTATGTTACTCCATTATTACACAGCCGTTCTTTTATTTAGATGAACAACACATTATATGTCACTATGTAAAAAAGAGGAATACATCCTGTTCTGTTAACTTTAATCTTTTTTTTTTACTGGAAGTTGCCAGTGTGTAAGTAAACTCTCTTTCCATCATCTGTACTTTTCCACTGGTTCACCAGAGCTGTTGTTCCCCCATGACATATTCTGTGTATCACTAACTATCATAGCAACCAGGCAAGCAGAGGCTTATTAGATACGCAGATGATGCAGTCATATTAATTTTTCTTTTTTTTTTGGCACATGAATTTAGGAAGTCTTCCTGCAGTATCCGGGGTAAAGGATAGTTTCTTGGAGTAGTTCTTGATAATGATCTGTTGTTGCTACAACAAAAAAGGTCCACTATCATAATATACCACCTTAGTTTTAGTTATGTCTTTCAGTTTTGTGCCTTATTTTGCAGGATAGAGAGGGGTCCTGAAAAAACACATGTGAAATAAACTAATTTATACAGGAAAAGAAAATAACTTGACCTTGTGTTTCCTACAGATCTGCTCCCAGCTGAGCGAACGACTGGAGAAGCAGCAGACTGCCACTCGAGGAGAACTGGAGAAAATCAGAGTGAGTTCACACACAGATGTTGGGAAAAAAAACGCTGTGCACGCAAGCAGATGCTCGGTCAAACCTCTTCTGGTTAAAGAGGGGTTTTAATTCTAAAGTGGACAAACTTAAGCATCAGTTCTTCAAATTTTCTAAAGGACTTTGAGGCCTTTTTCTTTTGCTAATCTTCAACGTAGTTCTTGTAACAGGCCATTTCTAAAGGACTGTGTGTCAGGCCACATGATGCCGACCAATATCCAGTATAAACTTCTGTTTTGTTTATAATCACCAAAATATATAGTAAAGAAGACATTTTAAATCAGGTCTTTGGGGCCTTTGTTAGCGTCACGTTAACAAAAATAAACAATCTGGAAAAAGATGGAATTTTTCAATATTTCAAAAAGAAAATAAGAGCAAGGAAATGTTTTTTTTCAAGACTATATTCCCTACCTCGTTGTCTACATGTTGCATCTATTTGTCCCTTTTTGTCATTCCTCCCTCCCTACCTTTCTTCCTCCCTCCATTTCGTCCTTCTTTTCTTTTCTTTTCTTTGCGATGTTTATGCTTCCTTTTTTCTTCTCGTGTTTTTCTTTTATTGTGCCCTTGCCTCCTTTCTTTGTGTCCTTCCTTCCTTGTACCCTTTCCTTATTTACTTCCCCCATGTCCTACCTACCTTCTTCCCTTATGTCCTTTCTTCCTGCATTGTGTCCTAACTCCTCTTGGTCTGTCCTTTCTTTCTTACAAATGTCCTACCTGTGTTCCCTCCTTCCTTTTTTCTTTGTGCTTTCTTTCTTGTTTTCCTTATGTCCTACCTCTATCTTTCTTGGGTCCTTCCTACGCTTTTTCCTAATGCTCTGCCTCCCTTTCTGTCCTTGTACTTCCTTTATTTACTTCCCCCATGTCCTACGTACCTTCTTCCCATGTGACCTACCTTCGTCCCTTGAGTTCTACCTCCTTTCTAGCTGTCCTTTTCTTTCTTACATATGTCCTTTCTCCCAACTTTCCTTGTTTTTGCCTTCTTGTCTTATTTAAGTCCGAGCTCCCTGTCTTTCTTGGATGCATCCTTTCTTTCTTTCTTTCTTTCTTTCTTTCTTTCTTTCTTTCTTTCTTTCTTTCTTTCTTTCTTTCTTTCTTTCTTTCTTTCTTTCTATTTGTTTGTTCCTTCCTCTGTTCGTTCAATCGCTTGTACATTCCTTCCGTTCTTCTTGTCTGTCCATCCATCTAGTTTCTGGTTGTTTCAGCTTCCATATTTAAAGCCTGTCCACTGTAGAAATATCTGATATGGATCATTCCTAAGCTTTAGTATTTTATGCTTTAAATGGAAATCAAGGAATTAAAACTCACGTCTGGAAAATGAAGGAATTTTTACATGAAAGATGTGTAGGATGCCTGAAAGTCTGCACAATATACCGTCGTCACACAATCAGTGTGCCCAAATATAAGGACTTGTTTGGAATGCAAATATAGTTTGATAATATATTCCAAGTATTAAGAGGCCTCACTGCATCCCAGTCCTATTTTTAGGCCTTTTTTAGAGAGTTTCACACTTAACACAGATGCTATGAAAGATCACAGAGTGTTAGAGGCACAGCTGAGAAAGCAAAGAGAGGGACAAAAGTACACTTATCACTGCAGGTATAATCATCACAGTATCTTCATTACATGATTTTTCTAATGTCAACAAACCAACTATTCTCATTTCTTCTGTTTCAAGTCAAGAAAATGCCAACGATAGCAGAGTTAGTAAAACTTGGTTGATTTCCAAAGGCTATTTGTTAAAAACTGAGCATAAAGCAGATGATCAGATACAAGCTTGAGGCTCACTTTTCAGATCCTTCAGGCTTTTTTTTTTGTCTTCTCTTATATATAAAATTCCCAGATAATATTAATCTGCTGTGTAGCTTTATGCTAAAAATCTCTTGCACACACCTCATAGTTTGGCTAACTGCTGCTTTGTTGGTGGTGAAACACTTCTGGTTAGAATGGAGAAGCTTTCAAGGTGTGTTTCCGCATGATAGATCCACAGCATAAGAGGAAAGGTTTAGCATCACATTAATTTAGTTTGCTTTGTGTTGTCATTTATTCTTCTTGTTTAATCGGCCAGTTTGCTGCAATGAACGGACATGCAAGATGATCAGATTCCCTGACAGAGCTCCAACAATGATTAGCCGTGTTAGGGACCCTGTACGTTTACTGGCAGCAGCTGTTCAGATGATTCTCTACGCGGTTAAGTCCCAGCTAACCTAGACGTTCACTCAGCCTAATGCAAAAGCCTCTTTAGAGATCTGGGAGCCTTCAAGTATTTACAGATGTTGTCTGCCTCCGAAAATATTTGTGAATTCAGGAGCAGGGTAATTGGAGCGTATTTGGCTCCGACATCTCTTAAAGGGTGACAGTATCAAGCCGTTTTGTCTGAGTAAACCTGAAGGAGCTGAAAGGGACACAATCGTTTTTCTCTTTCACCCTTGACTTGGCAGGTACACGGAGATGTGTGCTGCCCCTAGCTTTGTCTTCCCTGGCACAAAAATCAAAGCTTTGTGGGAAAGAATGTGGAATTTGGCCAAGCAGCCGTAGCCAGACACCTGACTTCCAGCACTTGCACACATGGCTCACTGACTTTTAGCTCACACTGTCGCTGGGAGGACGGCCATGTTGGCAGAGAGCTCCGTCAGGGCTGCCCAACATCTCCTGAAAAAGTTTATTGCACCAAGGACAAGATGGAGTTTTTTTTCTCAGGCTTTAGCTTTGTTTATTTGTTTAAGTATGCTCTCATCTGCCACTTTATTAGGTACACTTTGCTGGTACCCAGTTGGACCCCATTTTGTAGCATAAATTCAACAACACGTTGCAACATGTCTCAGATCTTTTGGACACAAAATCGTTGGAAATTTTGTCAGTTGTCCATCCGTGACCGACCGCATCCCAAAGGTGATCTATTGGACTGAGCTGTGGTGACATTGTGCCTTATCCTGTTGGAAGAAGTCACCAGGAGGTGTGACCACTGTGGTCATAAAGGGAATAAGGGATAGACGTGCTGAACAACAATCCTTAGGTTTGCTTAATAGGTACTAGAAAAAGAGCCCCCCAACCAATTATATCACCACCAGCAGCAGTACAAACCATTGTTGCATAAAATAAGATAATTCCATATATTCACTTGAAATAAGATGATGGAGATGAGTTGTTCCTATTTTAAGTGCAAAAATCGTATTCCATTGTCAAATCATCTTATTCACCTGCTCAAATCAAGGACAAATACACTAATTTCAAGAACATTTTACTTACTTTTAGTTCCCTTTTTGCAGTGCTTCACTTCTCTCGTGTAACTTCAAACTAATTAAAGTGCCTCGTATTATGGTAAAAAAGTTTCCTCTCTACAATACACTGCCTGGCCAAAAACAAGTCGCCACCTGGATTTAACTAAGCAAATGGGTACGAGCCTCCCATTGGATTATGTTTCAGTTGGTAGCAAGTTATTTAACCCCAACTGGTTGCTTCTCATTTCTTAAACAACCACGTCGAACGACACATCCCGTCGTGGTGGAAAAGATGTCAGTCAAATCATTGGCATGCATCAAGCAGAGAAAACATCTAAGGAGATTGCAGGAACTACCAAAATTGGGTTAAGAACTGTCCAACGCATTATTAAAAACTGGAAGATTTATCCTGTTGCAGAGTGATGGGCACATCAGGGTAAGATGAGAGGCAGGTGAAGTGATGTACCCATCTGTGCAGCTGTACAAGCCTGTGTGGGCAGCACTATGTTCTGGGGTTGCTGCAGTTGGTCAGGTCCAGGTTCAGCACCATTATGCGCTCAAAGAATGAGATCAGCTGACTACCTGAATATACTGAAGGACCAGGTTATTACATCAATGGATTTTTTTCTTACCTGATGGCGCGGGCATATTCCAAGCTAACAATGCCAGGATTCATCGGGCTTCAATTGTGAAAGAGTGGTTCAGGGAGCATGAGACATCATTATCACACATGGATTGGCCACCACAGAGTCCAGACCTTAACCCCACTGAGAATCTTTGGGATGTGCTGGAGAAGGCTTTGCTCAGCGGGCAGACTCTACCATCATCAATGCAACAAGATCTTGGGAAAAAAATTTATGCAACACTGGGTGGAAATAAATCTTGTGACATTGCAGAAGCTTATTGAAACAACGCCACAGCCAATGTGTGCTGTAATCAAAGCTAAAGGAGGTCCAACGAAATATTAGACAGTGTGACCTTCTATTTTTTGGTGGTGACTGTTTATGGCCAGGCAGTGTATTCTGACAATATAGTTTCCTAAACATATACTCAGCATTGCATGCTGTTCTCTTCATGGAAGCCCAATGAGTGCATTGGCAAAATAAAATCCTGATTTTCCAATAATTAAATCTTAAAAAAATATCAATTTGAATGAATCGATTAAGTCGATGTATCGGCCAGCCCTAAGACCAGGCAAAAACATTTCTGAGATCCTGGGGTCTGTGTGGACTGTAGCCTCGGTCTCCTGTTGTTAGCTGACAGGTGTGGCTTCTTGCTGCTGTAGCCCATCTGCCACAGCAGCAGTGGCTTGTTGTTCAAAGATTGTTTTCTGCATCCCTTGACTGTTTTTTTGAGCTACTGTTTCCTTTCGATCATGTCCAACCACTATTCTCCTCACCGAGCGTTTTCATCCACACATCTGCAGCTCATTGGCTTTTTTTATGTGTGCTTTTTTTAAAAATATCTTTTGAGCATCATCAGCCCATCTGGCTCCAAAGATTTCGCTTTTGTCAAAATCCATCTGTCCGTCTCTCTCTGTCATCTGTCAGTCTGTTCATCCCTCTATCAATGTTTCCATCCTGCCTTTTGTTCATCTATCTGTTCGTCCCGACTAACAGAAAAACAGAATATTCGGCACATACAAATTGCGGTTTTAAGTGATATAATATATCATATGTTCATGAGAATTTGTAATAAGACACTAACAAAGCTTGCCAGGGATGCTCGAGAAGTAATTCCAGCCTAACGCTCCGTCGCCTCATTAGCTCTTATCTATAATTGTGCTGCATTTTAATCATATCAGACTGAGTTTAAAGCTCCAATGTTGTACTGAAAGACTTATTTCTGAAGTGCTGTTGCGACTAAGAGACGTAAACGCTGTGGCACACTTATATGAAGCTCTGCGTTCAAATGTAAACTCAGAAAGCAAGAATAACCTGTTACGGAGTCTCTTTGGCCCTCTCGCGGTTTCATTTTTATTTCCCTCTGACCTCTAAACTTCTCCCGTAGTCCAAAGTTGAAGGCTGTGAGAAGTGCAGCAGTCTCTTCAACAAAGAGGGCCGTGTGCGAGCCGCGGCGACCACCGCGCCCGCCGACGGGACGGAGGAGGCCGATGAGGAGAAGGAGGGTCTGAAGAACCAGCTGAGGGAGATGGAGCTGGAGCTGGCCCAGACCAAGCTGCAGCTGGTGGAGGCCGAGTGCAAAATCCAGGTACAGTAACACACGCTGTTTGGTCTCAAATATAGCCGCGCGTACACATGTGGTCACAGAGCAATAAAAAAGACTTACTGCTGGGGGTTTTGTGTGATTTTACTTACGCCCTTTCCAAACAAGTTGGAGAAGTTTGGTTGCCTCGACTTAAATTAAATCGCAAAGCCTGAATCCCACCAGCACGACTTCTCTAATTGCCACTGAACCCAAAATCCTAACAGATGTGTCACAGTATGGAGGCCATAGTCGTGTTTCTGGCAGTAGGAGACGTCTGACAGCTTTTAATAAGATATCCAAGAAGATTATTTTATGAGGTTACCGCTGGCGTTGACATGTGGATGGTGCTTAATTTCCCCTTACTTCAGGGTTGTTGGTGCATATTCATTTCCTTCCATCCAAGCTACCTGCCTTTATCTACCGCGGTGTGTCAGCCGTATAGATAATCAATTAAAAGGCCATGATCCTGTTTTACATTACTTTATCAGCCTGCTGCAGGAGAGGGTCATTAAATCAAAGAGGGGCATTTTCTACTAAACAGATATGATTAAAGAAAGAAGAAAACCTGGACCTGATCTAATTTAAAGGAATGAAGACACTAATATGATCACCACGATCTGAATGAGCATTAAGGCCTGAAACATAGTTATAGTTTGATGTTTTTATGCACGCATCAGGGACTTAAATGATTGCCTTTAGCCATTCTGATTTGTAGGACACGATCCGTTTAACTTTTGCTCCCTCCATTTGATATTTTGTTCTGAGCTTTAAAGACGTTAGCTCAAGAAATAATTGAAAATCTTAGGGACAGCAACAAGACAAGAGCCTCATCATCATGACAGGGAAGTCTTTCCGATATTAATTGGGATTTTATGTGTTGGAGCAGCACAGAGTAGTACATGACTTAAGTTAAAAGGAAGTGAAACATGGTTTCCACATTAAATCTTTAAAGTGTGGCTTGCATTTGTATTACCCCGATGCCCGTAAATAAACCAGCTGCACCATCCAACAGGAGAACATGCAGCCACAACTACGACGGACATGTCTGAATGCGGAGGTCCAGATTTCCAAGTTCTCTGTCAGAAAGGTCAGCTGTAGAAGAGGCTGAACTTGGACTTCATGCCTGAAAGGCAGGAACTTCTTTTAAAAAAAACTCCAGCTTAAAAGGGAGCTAGATAACATGGTGGCTGCCCTTGTAACGTCTTTCCCAAGTTTGAGTTCTGACTTCAAAGCAATAGCCGACCCAGGATTTATTTTATATGGTCTAACCAACACGCTCTTTGTTCCTCTGTAAACCTTCATCGGTTCATAGTTCTGCTGCCAGCGTCAAATGCAGAACCCCCCCAGATTCCCCCAGGCAGAATACGACCATCTACTGCTAACACTTAAAGCTCGTTATAAAGGCGCGCCTACATAACTTTAGACACCTTCCAATACGTACAGGTCCACCTCAGCCTTCTTCTATCCACTCTGGGCCTCTGCCTAACCGGTGCACCATGTTTAGATTGGCTTATGCAAAACTATTCCTGCATTCACATAATCTTGTTTTGTTTGCTTGCATTTTTATTTTTTGCCTGTCTTGTTTTTAAATAGTTGTTCATAATGCAAGTTGAAATAAGGCACCATTAAGAAATTGATTATTTTGATTATTGCTTCAACTAACTTTAATTTTGGAAAAAAAAATATCATGCTTAGAAATTTGATACTTAATATAATCTTACACTGATTACTTTTCTATTTTAAGCGAAAAGTTCTTTGAAATATTTATTTATAATTATGCCAGGAACACCTGTTCCTCATGTTTTTTTATTTTTTTCTTCTCTTTTTTTTCTTCCTCTGCGAACAGGACCTGGAGCACCATTTGGGTCTGGCCCTCAACGAGGTGCAGGCCGCCAAAAAGACCTGGTTCAACCGAACCCTCAGCTCCATCAAAACGGTCACCGGCACCCAGGGCAAAGAGACCACTTAACCCCATAACCCTTCACCCATCCCGCTTTAACAAGACCACGTCTGGAGCTCAGCGTGACTCGCCCCACTCAGACCTCCAGACGCACACGGCCGTAACTTTAACACGAACGTTAACCGTTAAAACCAGGGGGTCTCCTCTGTGACTGACTGTGTTACTTGTTTCCTCATATCAACGATGTTCCTTTTTATTTACTGAAGTAACCACACCCCCAGAAAAACAAAACCTTTTGACATGCGTCCGAGCAGCGCAGCGATAAGCACCCCCCTCCCCCCCCCCACCTCGCCCGCCAGACAGAGACCACGTGCTTCCACCAGTCACAGGAGGAGACATGCTTCACTGAGGATTGTCTGCGTACTGCTGAGATTAAAAACTCCACAGAGGGGGAGCAGTGACACCGGGGCCGTACCTTCGCGCTCCCTTTTGTCTAAACTACTGGCACAAAGCAACAGGTCCCTGTACATTTTTGTTTTGGTTTGTTTTAGGTACGAGCGCTCATAGACGCCTTTTCAGAACTGAGCTTTTTTCTAATTTTCGTTGAACAGTACCTTTTGTTGTACGTTGGCGTGTGTGCTAATCTCGTTGTCTGATTGTAATATGTATTTGTTGGGAAAATGTTTGAAAGCATGGATAATTGGTGCGTGTGTGAACTGTGTGCGTGGAAAGGCCAGAGAAAAGCACTAAGGTTATGATTGTGTGCATGCATGTCAGGTTGTCTCGTGTCCTTTAATGTTCAAATGTGTACATAAAAACCGGTAAAGATTGCGGTTTGCGGACAAGGCCTTGAGCTGAAGGTAGATATGGAGGACAGCTGTAGGTATAAATATGTAATTTATGGAAGCTAAATGAGCTGTTGCGAGAAGCGACTGCTGCTTAAATCTCCTCTAATTAAAAATAAACACATTTAAGGTTTGTTTGGTTTAGATCTTCCAGCACAAAGAAGCCTTTAAGAAAAAAAAAAACAACTCAAATCCAAACAACGTCCCCGTTTATTTATTGAATTTGGCTAATTAAAAACCTCCCAGTCAGAATGGACACCACAGACAGAAATTTCTAAGTCCTGCAGCCTTTAAACGCACCGTCAATCCCACTTTATTCGGTCCCACATGCAGTCCTCAAACCCTTTATGGATCTGTTAAATGCGCTGATTAAAAAATGAAGACCATGTTGGTCTGAAGCTTACATTCACTCATCATTCACATACATTTTATAATTATTTTGGGCTTTTTTTTTGGTGGACACAACTTTTATTTATTTTTTAAACAAGAATTGGGTGCCCATGTTTGAAATTAATGTGCAGTTGATCTAATCCACACATGGCCATAATTATACATGTAGGCTCAAACATATAAATAAACCCCACTAACATTAGTTTAAATGTCCCAAAACTTTTTTATGACCATCAACCATCCGGTGTAATTCTAGCTGGGTATTTTGTAGCTCTTCTTGGTAAAAATCAAATATTTCATTTAAAATGGTGGGTTTCTGGGCACTTTAATCTGCATTATCCCATCTCAAGCCATTTTCTTGTCTGTGTGTGGGCTTGCCGTAATTGTTGGAGCACCCAATCGCAGCATAATGCTGCCACTACCATGTTTGATGGATGGTTTTAAAAGCCTCAACCTGACCGCTCCATTGTCACCTATGGTCAAAAATCTTGTATCACCAGAGAACCTTTTTTCCGGAAGACTTATGGCTGCCTCATCGGTTTGCTTCAATGGGAACGATGTTTTAGACGGGCTAAACCAGTCCTGATTTCTTGGAAACTGGGTCTGTGCTGAGAAACCCAACCAATTTAAATTATCTTTACCGAGCCAAGAAGGCCGTTCAAACAATGAGCCTGGATTATGTCACAAGGTTGTTAGAGGCTACATAAAGCATGTTGTCTCTGTAGCTTGAGGGACCTTTAGATAAACTCAAACATGTGCACCTAATTCTTTACAAAACAAAACAAAAAAATGTTTAAAGTTGCACATATTTAAATAGAGCCAAGATTTAAAGCTACCATTGGAGCCAACTGCCTGTTGAAGAAACCATCCCTGTTGCAGATGGCTCAACGATTTCAGATGGAGATGGGTCAGGACCATAAGAGCTGCTTTTTGTGGATAGGGAAAGGATTACAGTCGGCAAAACCGCTTTCATTTCTGATTCACCGAACTGAATAGACAGCAGCTTCTCTTTGTTTTTACGGCTGAAGTTTGAGTAAAACTCAAGCAAGAAGTTTGGGGGCTTGAGTCAAAAGGAGATGCGTCAGATGTCCTATAAATGCCACCTTGTATGAAAGCATTTTCAATATCAAGTGCATCTTTTCCAGGTCAAGCATCAGGTCAGGATTAGCCTAGAAACATAGCTTTATTGTTTTGCAGCTACGGCCTATAATGCAGGAGGAAAAATACTAAAAGATTAATTTATTTGGCCTCGGCAGAGGATAATTCTTAATAAATTCTGGTCTCAAAGCAAATGTTACTAGCAACTGAGAAGATTCAAGCTCTGAAGATGTTATTTTGTTCACAAGCTGCTGTGAATGTGGGACACCTGTCATCAAGCAGAGGTATTGCTGCAGTAGGAGGAGAATTACAGCACCAGGCGCAGGGCGTCCGGGTCATGTCAGGAGAGGCCAGAGTTCAGGTCAAAGCGCTCTTAATTTGTCCACAGGGCATCCAGAAGGAGCAGGTCAGCGCGACTGAATACTCAATGATACGGTTTCAAATCCCGCTGAGACTGAACGGTTTCCATAGCCTGAATAGAATGAACCTTTTCTGTAAACCACGTCTGAACTTGAAAAGCAAAGTCGGATCAGCTGGAATCCGGTTGCTATATCAGAAGAAGAAAAGACGTAGAGGAGCATTCCGCTAAAAAGCACTGGGCTGTAAATAAACATTAAAAGCATCACTATTGAAATTTTGTTTATGGTTTTCTACTCTTAACTATTACTAATGTTGCCTACCTGTACTCACCTACCTGCTGCTGTGATACAGTTGAATCTCCAATGTTTTTATTGTATTTCTGTGTTATGTTTTCTTTTATTTTTTTGTATTTTTTTTTTCCTTTTTGCTCCGAGCTTCTTGGTCTCACTGCTGTTTGGATAACTAAAAGCCAAAACATAGCTTTGTCAACCAACATTATCAGCGTGTGGAAATTGTAATAGAGTAGACTGCATTGTGTATACTCCATGAATTTAAATATAAAGATATCAACACAAGGATACCTGAGTCATTCTTTCTTTGTTTTTCAATTCAATTTTATTTATATAGCGCCAATTCATGAAACATGTCATCTCAAGGCACTTTACAAAGTCAAATTCAATCAGATTATACAGATTGGGTCAGATTGGTAAAAAAATTCCTATATAAGGGAACCAGTTGATTGCATCAAAGTCCCGACAAGCAGCATTCACTCCTGGGGAAGCGTAGCGCTACAGGGAGAGTCGTCTGCATTGTCCATGGCTTTGCAGCAATCCCTCATACTGAGCAAGCATGAAGAGACAGCGGAAAGAAAAACTCCCCATTAACAGGAAGGAAAACCTCAAGCAGAACCGGGCTCAGTATGAACGGTCATCTGACTCGACCGACTGGGGGTTAGAGAAGAAAGAGCAGAGACACAACAAGAGAGACAAAAAAGCACAGAAGCACACATTGATCTAGTAATGTTCTACATTAGATGGTAATAACAGGTGATCTGTCCTCCCTGGATGATGTCAAAGTTAACAGAACGCCAGACCAGGTGTACCTACTATGAAGAAAAAGAGAGAGAGCAAAAAGTTAAAAGCTGAAATGACAACAGTCATTTCAATACAAAACTGGAGAACAGTAGAAATCAGTAGAGTGAGAGAAATATACCGTGATGTCCTCCAGTAGCCTAAGCCTATAGCAGCAAAACTATAAAGGTAGCTCAGAGTAACATGAGCCACTCTAGTTATAAGCTTTGTCAAAAAGGAAGGTTTTAAGATTAGTCTTAAAAGTAGACAGGGTGTCTGCTTCACGGACCAAAACTGGGAGTTGGTTCCACAGGAGAGGAGCCTGATAGCTAAAGGATCTGCCTCCCATTCTACTTTTAGAGACTCTAGGAACCACCAGCAGACCTGCAGTCTGAGAGCGAAGTGCTCTGTTAGGAACATACGGGGTAATCAGAGCTCTGATATATGATGGAGCTTGATTATTAAGGGCTTTATACGTTAGAAGAAGAATTTTAAATTCTATTCTTGATTTAACAGGAAGCCAATGAAGGGAAGCTAAAATTGGAGAAATATGATCCCTCTTGTTGATTTTCATCAGAACTCTTGCTGCAGCATTTTGGATCAGCTGAAGACTTTGAACTGCATTTTGTGGACTTCCTGATAGTAAAGAATTACAATAGTCCAGCCTTGAAGTAACAAATGCATGGACTAGTTTTTCAGCATCACTCCTGGACAGAATGTTTCTAATTTTGGCGATATTCCTGAGGTGAAAAAAGGAAGAGGTACCATTTTTGTCCCGTAACAAAGTTAGTTTTAAAAGGTGAAGTTGCTGTTTGGAGTCAAGCTGCTATTTCTCTACAGACCGGGTGGGAAAACGTCCAGCTTCCCAAAATGAGCCTGTAATTAATTATGGTGCGGTACTGTGGACAAATCCAGAATATCCATCCATACATCCATTTTCTGACAAGCTTATCCCTGTTTAGGTCGCGAGGGGTGCTGGTGCCTATCTCCAGCTGTCAATGGGCGAGAGGCGGGGTACACCCCAAATCCAGAATAAATGTTGAGTAAAACATACATTAAATATAACAGCCATGAAAATCTACGAACAATGATTGTATCGTTGCCTTAGTAACTTCCAATATGAAAGGGAACGTCCAGGGTAACACCAGTATTGAAAACTATTAAACTTTATACAAAATGATCTCTCAAAAATGTTTCCCACATGGACAAATATTTTTTTTTTTTTTTTTTTTATTCCACAACTTTTGAAGGAATTTGGTACAAGAAATACAGATTTGGTATAAGGTGTCATGTTTTTAATTCCTGTCCTTCCCCAGAGCGGAACAGCTACGGCTGCTATTTTTGAGAACATTCACTTAAGGCAAGGCAGGTTTATTTTTATCGCACATTTCAATAACAAGACAATTCAAAGTGCTGTACGTGAACAGAACATAAAACATACAGAGGAAAGTACATTGCAGTGGAACTTTAGCAGTAGCTATACAATCTAAAGTTTCAGTGAACTACAACAGTTAAAGTAGAATATTAACATTTAAAGGCAACTCTAAACAAATAGGTTTTTAACCTTGATTTAAATGAACTCAGGGTTTCAGCACTTTTATAGTCGTCCGAGAGTTTGTTACAGTTCAGTGGAGCATAGGAACTAAATGCTGCTTCTCCGTGTTTAGTTCTGGTTCTGGTTCTGCAGAGTAGGCTTGAGCCAGAAGACCTGAGTGGTCTGGAGGGTTGATACGCTGATAACAAGTCTGTAATGTATTTAGGTGTTAAGCCATTCAGGGATTTATAGACTAACAGAAGTATTTTAAAGTCTATTCTCTGAGATACAGGGAGCCAGTGTAATGACTTTAGAACTGGGGTGATGTGCTCTACTTTATTAGTCTTAGTGAGGACGCGGGCAGCAGCGTTCTGGATCAGCTGCAGTTGTCTGGTCGACTTGTTTGGCAGACCTGTGAAAACACCGTTGCAGTAATCAATCCGACTAAAGAGAAACACGTGTATTATTTTGTGCTGCTGAGACATTAGTCCATTAGTCCTGGAAATGTTCTTTAGGTGATGGACGGTCGACCTTGTAACTGTCTTTAGATCTCATTGGAGGTTCAGGTCTGAGTCCATCACTACACCCAGATTTCAGGCCTGATCACTGGTTACTGGCTGTAGCTGTGCACTAACTTTTGATCGCTCCTCTGTCTATTAAAAATAATTACTTAAATTTTAAATTTTTATTCAAATGCCGAAAATCTTGGCACATCCATGCATTGATTTCTTCTAAGCATTTACTCAGCGCTTGAATGGGCTCATAGTCACCCAGTGACATGGTGACGTAGAGCTGTGTGTCATCTGCATAGTTATGGTAACTGATGTTGTTTGTTATGATCTGAGCTAGAGGGAGCATGTAGATATTGAATAGGAGGGGACCCAAGATGGACCCTTGGGGAACTCCGCGTGTAATTTTTGTTCTCCCTGATGCAAAGTTACCTACTGACACAAAAAGGTTCCCGTCCTTTAAGTAGGATTTCAACCAGTCGAGTGCTGTACCAGAAAGCCCAACCCAGTTTTCCAGGAACTATAACAGAATGAAGTGATCAACCATGTTAAACGATGCACTGAGGTCCAATAATACCAGAACTGTGGTTCTTCCATAGTCTGTATTTATATGGATGTCATTGAACAGCTTGACACGGGCGGCCTCTGTACTGTGGTGAGCACAGAAGCCTGAGTGGAAAACGTCAAAGAGGCTGATCATTATTAAGGTATTTAACTGTTGAAACAGCTTTTTTGATCATCTTACTGATGAAGGTGAGGTTGGAGATGGGCGTGTAGTTCTGCAGCGGTTTGATAATTGCTGTTTCTAGGGTCTGGGGGGAAACACCTGACAGAAGGGACGTGTTTCTTAAGGGGAGGAAAAAAACAACTCTGCTTTTGTGAGGTCATTGTTAAATTGGATGCACAACAAGTAGCAAACTTTGCTCATGACAAAGGCCCCGAACTGGATTTCAACCCAAGATCTTGTTTATTTTTATATTTTTTTTTACCTTACACCAGTGGTGTCCAAACGTTTTGGACCATGGGCCAAAAACAGCAAGTTGAAAATACTTGATAGCCATCATTTCTTTATCAATTAAAAATGCAAAATATCTGTTTGTACGGTGAATTATTTTCTTTGTACATGCTCTGCAAAAAAATAAACGTGAAATATTGGAAATAAGAAAATAACAAATTATTGTAGGTCTCAAAATGGGACCTCAGATATTTGTCTCAATAAATATTAAATGTATGGGTGTGCCCAAGTATTTTTTTTCTTCTTTTTGAGTAAAAAGTCACTGGATTGTTGGGGTCCTCCTTACCTTAATATTAAAATGAAAACAAAAAAATTATGGCTAATAGAAAAATTAATAAAGCCCATTTAAGAAGATTTTAATTTGTCATTGAAAATCTCATCCTAAAAAATACAAAAATTCTGCGTGAGGGGGACATTTTTACCATTCTTCAACCACAGAAAGGGTCACAGAAAATTATTCCAAGTGCCACAAAAGACAGCCGGGCCGCACTTTTGACACCCCTACCCTACACACTGTGTAAATACCTACTTGTGTCAGCACAGCTGAAAAAAGTACACTTTTATTAACCCTTACTGCTAAATTAAACCACAGCTAGTCCTTCAAACTTTCTATACATTCCTTTCATTGCTTTAAGTGGAGGGAGAATATCATGATGTGATTAGGGATAAAACGTATATACTGACAGAGTCCAGTTTATATGTTTATACACACTTGCAGTCAAGGGCAATCCTTCAGTTCCTCACAAGCGTCTGTTTTGAAGTTAGGAGAAACGGCAGGGAGAAAAATAACCCTGTTCTGGTGTCATAATGAGAATCCTCAGTCACCTTTCTGAAATACTTCTCCAGGAATCTAAATGTGACAATAAATCTGATTATGTGAAATCAGCCTCTATCTGTCAGACGCTGGAGCTGGGTGTAAATCTTGTTCTCGGTTTGGCTCTTGTTCTGCTGCTCATCGTCCCCCCCGAGAACGTGCCTCATAACATATGGCAGCATCGTTATCTGTGTCAGGGTTGAGCTATTTTCTGCTTGGTCCCTAGCAGATAAAAAAAATACTTGTTGTGCCGGGGGTCTTACATATATCCTTAGCAGGGGCTTTCAACTGGGAGTGCGGGGCCCATAAAATTCTCACCTCCAGTGATGATGGCTGTTGGGTCTCTGGCTCTGCGTCTGGCACCGCTAGAACGGGCGGAAGGTAATGAGCGTCAGCATTATGTAACTTTTCACACCCTCCCCCTCCTCTTCCTGCCCCGCTGCGTTACAGAGCTATAAATACAACCTGCAGGCAGCAACAGCACACACAGCAAAGGTGAAACGTTGGATGAGGAGGTCGTCTGATGCTGCTCGGCTCAGTCAGTGGTGATGGAAGAGGGCAAAATATGAAGCTCTACAGAGCTTAGTACAAATTGGAAAAAAATTTGTTCATTATACATGTTTAGGTATTTTATTATATTTTTTTTTTATTTATATCCTTCCAAGTATTTTTTTTTATGACATTCTTTTTTCAAATTACTTTGTCGCCATTAGCTTTTACTCTTGGTCACGTTTGATCTGCACTCTTTGCCTGTAGAGAAATCTTTTTTTATATATACACAAATATAAATGAACAGGAATAAATTCAATTTAGCACAGATGTAAAATTATGATTTCTTTAAACTAATATGAATATGCTGAAATTGTTTTTAATCCCGTTCTGAGCCAGGTGGTGAGAATGCTCATCCCCCATCCTGCAGTCATATTCAATAAATGGGTTCGGACCTTCTGACGGGTGGGATCCGTTTCATCAAGTCCACATATTAAAAATTTATTTTTAAAAATGGGATGATGTAATAGGGTTGCAGCATGGCACAGTTGGTAGGACTGTTGCCTTGCAGCAAGACGGTCCTGAGTCCAAACCCCTGCCTTGGGTCTTTCTGCATGGAGGTTTTATGCTTTCTCCAGGTGCGATAGCTTTTTCTAAACTCCAAAAACATGGCTGTTAGGTTAACTGGTCTCTCCAAATTACCCTTAAGTGTGAGTGTGTGTGCGGTTGTTTGGTCTGTGTGTCTCTATTTTGACCTGTGATGGCCTCTTGCTCAATGACTGCAGGAGATCGGCTCTGTAATAAACTGGTTTCAAAAACATGTCCAAACTTTAAAGCTTCCTACCTTCAAAACAACTTGTAACACCAACTGCTTCTGAATAACACATAAAAAAATGACCTGTATAAACACTCATAATACCATTTTTTGTACGGTTATCACAAGGTCCCAGCCAGTCTGTGAGGGTTTTGACCGCCATCTTTGGGAGCCAGAGTAAGAACAACAGGTACTTGGTGATATTTGCTCTTCATATTCAATAAGCCTGATAAAGTAATATATTTAGGATTCAAATAATTGTGGGGTAATGCATTTCATGAAAAACAGTTTTAGCTCTCTTTGACATCTGCAGTTTAACACTCCCTTCACTAACATAACGCTGGCATCTGTTGCATAATACTTTCACTTATTCTGTCACAGAAATGTCAGTGTTTGACTTCATATTTTTGTATTTACAAATTCCCAAAGCTGTTGAAACATGCATAAATCAGGGTGCAAGCGTCTGTCTTGCGATTTCCAACTTTTTTATATATATTTTCGACGCTCTGTTTGGATATTTCCATTAAATGCCATGAAAGTTAAACCTCTCTCTTCTTGGTGAGCTGTTTATGAAATTTCTCAATTTGCTAGCATCAAGTGCTCTCCAGGCCACAAGTGATCTACAGGCGGGGATACGCTGACAACAAAGATCAAATTTTCGGTAAAAGCAGAAATCAAGTGCAGCAGTTGATAGCAAGATTAAGTTTGTCAAAGAACATCAAATAAAAAGTGTAACATTTACCCAAGTGATGACGATTAGACGTTTACCTGCACCAACACACTTGATTTCACTTGATGATCATGTAAGCAGGTCTCTGCAGAGGTAATCAGTTTATTAAAATGGGGGCAATTTTGACTTAATAGGAAGATTAGTGTTCGCTCAGTTGGAAAGTTGTGGGTTCGATTCCAGCTCCCTCTCTTGCCATTTGTTGACGTTGCCTGCTGACCTGGATATGATTGTGTGTGCATTTGTGAACGTGGCAAAGAACTCTTGAGTGATTTATATGACTACAAAGGTGCCACATAAGTTCAGTCTGTTCATCCAAATCAAGGGTGTTGGTGTAACGAAAGAGCTAAAAGCATTTATTTATCAGTTTGACCGGTTCATTTTAAAGCATCCCGAGCAACAGGAGGATGGAATGTTTTTCAGAAGCACAGCAGCTTCTGAGTTTCAGAAAGTTGTGTGATTACGAGCCGATATCCAGTTGTCTAGAGATGGTTTAATCCTCCTCAACGCCTCAACTGCCCTGACTTCTTTAATGTTAATAGGTTTATACGCCGCAGCCTCTCTAGTCTCGCCTCTCTTCTTTCTCATTACCAAGTATGAACAAAGCAGAGCGATCCGTTCAGGAAATATACATAACAGTTACGTTAAAGTTTCACAGCCGTTTGCTGTGGCCGATTGCTTTCCTATCAGCCCTGCTAATATCAGCTGGGGCTGTGTGCGTGTTCTCCTGGGAGAAATAAGACATCCTTGTCTGAACCTGCTATTGCTTCTGACGGTTTTTAATATTGTTGAGGCGCTACGTGAAAACCCTGAAACAAAGGGTAAATTGGGGAAAGAACCATATTTTAAACATTAAAGCTTGTCCAGTTAGATAATGAATGTGAAAATAAATGTTCAGCAGGAAGAAGGTTTTTTTTTTTTTTTTTTTTTTTTTTTTTTCTGCTTGTAAATAGCTTTATTATGATTCCTGCAAGGAAAATTTCAAATTATATGGACATGACAATGGGAGAGTAAAGGAAGAACAAAAAGTGAAAGAAAAGAAAAAAAAAGAGTAGAGGTGAAAGAAAGAGGAGATAAAAGGGAGAGAGTGATAAAACCTTCTCTGTCTGCTCCATCACCTGGAAAGAGACACAAAAAGAACAGCACAACCAACAGACATAAAGCAACAGATACACTCGAATAACACCTAGATGCCATTGCTAAATCATATATATTATTATGTAAGCTGACATGTGTAATGTGATATTTGAAAAAAGAAAGTGAAAAAACATAAATAAATAAATAAATAAATAAATTATAAGATTACTGTATATAAGTGAACACTTAATACCTGGGACCCAGCACCTGTGGGAGATGTGAAAGTGCACTAGTTTAGGTGAAGATTATCCAGAAATAGCTTGGAAGAAGGTTTTTAAAAAAAAAACTTTTCCTTTTTGCAGAACCAATGAGTTTTAACCTTGCACAATAATGTTGCACTATTCATTTTTTACACTATTTTACCTTGCTTTGATGACCTTACCTGTAGCACTTTGAGGTTTGTCTTAAATGTAAAGGGCATTGCGAATAGAATGTAGTATTATTATTGTTATTATTATTATTATTATTAGAAGGAGACGAATCACACGAATGGATCATATAAATTGAAAGTGATGGTGCTGCTGTGGAAGGAAACAAGAACTGGGCTGAACCAAAACCTGTGCGCACACAAAAGAAAACAAGAAGCAACACCAGAACTTTAGCTCAAGAAAAGCAAAGCAACAGGTGTGAAAATAAGAACTTGTGAAGGACCAGCAGGAACTTCGCCCAATGACGTAAAAGAATGAGGAAAAAAAATGACAAAACAAAGCAAAACTTGAAGACGGACAGGATGCTGCAGCTAGAAGCAGCAGATGAGGACCAACAGAGTCCCAGGGCTAGTTCAAGCCTGGAACGTGTTATCAGACGGACCAGGGGACTTTCCAGACTCTGGTAAAGCACGTCAGACCCTAAAATGTTTTGTTCCTTCAGTTACTGTTTAACAGAGGGATCATTGAACCAACCTTTATAGCCGGAAAAAGGAGATTCTTTGATCCAGCCACTTATAAGGTCCTACAGTCTGACAAGGAGCAGCGAGTGACAATATGTTTAACTGTTGTAGCTCTTTATTGTTTTCAATTCCCAACCCTCACAATAAATGATGCTAATGTATATCCTATGTGACTGATAAATAAATCACATAAATGTGATTAAGATAAACGTGTCAGAGTCCCTTACTGGAGTCAACACCTGATCGCTGCGGTTGGTGTACAGCCTGAAATTTGACGCTGTCCTCACCCATAGTGAGCCCATTTAGAAAAACGTAATTAAAAAGAATCTTATGCCTTTTTTGTATCCATAGCTTGGAAATCCCCTCATAGTCCATACTTGTTATTTTGCTCATCCAAGAAATTTGTTTTTTTCCCCCTAACAATCCAAGAATTTCTCACTACTTACAGTAACAGAGAGACGATATTGACTGCTGCCCCTTCCTGTTTGTCTGTGTGATGCTACCTGCTCTGCTTTGTATTCAGTAGTGATGGGAATTTTGACTGTTTCTTCTGTTCGACGCAGTCTGTTAGAACGCTAAAGGAGTCTTACTATTATGGCTCCCAAACAGCTCCTCATTTATCATCAGTCAGAGCTTAAACAATTGCTAAATTAGCGATTATGGATGAGTTGTATTAGTTATGGTCATTTAGTTATTAGTGCTTTTATTACAGAGATGTTTTCATGTTTTTTTTTAATAGTACAAATAAAAGCACTTTTTAATTTTTGGTTGCCATTTTAAGCTGACATCCAGACAAGCTTGCTTTTAAATCCATCTCCCGTAGTTTTGTCACACTGCCTGTGTGATGGCCCATCTTCCTTTGTCTAGTAATTTGCTCATGCTGGGTCAATCAAACTAAAGTCCCACTCCTGCCTGCGTTGATTCTCAGCAGAGCTGTGGAGGAACAGCTGAATATTCAGCTCGTGCCTACAGCATTCCCCTCCTAGTGCACAGATCACTAGTGCTCAGATATCCCCAGCTCTATGGTAGAGAGCAGCTGAAACGCTAGTTACTAAACCTTCCGACGCTCAATTCACAGTGCTATGTTTATCAAGAAGGAGAGGGCCACAGTTAACCAGGACTGCATTTAAATGTTACAGAACCATTTATTAAAGGTACATGTTCATGTTATATGACTCTTTTTTAAAATCTATACGTCAGTAACTCACTCAGATTGCATACAACTTTTTTTTCTGAAAGAATATCATATCCTGCTGGCCTAGTATTTGTTATCTTTGTCTTTTAAGCTTTGTTGTTGCACAATTTGTTAGTAAATATAGCCTTTTCTGTGTATATTTACCAGTACAACATCATGTGACCGGGGTTACTTCACTTTTCATGCGTACATTTGGTCAACAATCCGAAGCAATGTTCATGGAATAAAACTATTTGCACCCATTTTAGCTAAAAGTTGTAGTTCTGCCAACATTGAAATCGCTTTCTAAGTGTTTGTTTCAAAGTTTTTGTCAAAGCACATGTAATAATAGATTTGACTCACCTCGCAGTACTGTTGATATAAACAGTTTACTTATCGGTGAAATAGCATTCTAATGCGTTTAATTTGTGTTCATTCCAATGAAAAAGTTTTAGCCATTGACTTTTATTTATGTCATTGAAAAAATTATTACCATGATGTTGTGTCCTTGTTTGCGTTTGGTAGGAGGTGTAATTTTGCTCGATTTTGTGGAAGGAGGCTCAGCGGAGGATTCGGTCAGGACTTATTTAGCACCTGCGTCAATGGCGACCATCTGGCTTTCTCATAGTTCTGCGGTACTGTCGGTAGATGCCTCCATGTCTGTTTATGTCAGCTCATTGCACATGTTGCTGGAGTTCAATTTAGGCTCACAAAGGACTATCAAAACACTATCTGGACAGATGCTTGGAGTATATAGCCTTGTTTCATCATAATCAATTGGATTTAGGTATTTTTGGTATAGGCATATAATGTGGCTATATACCTTTAAAGGTAGAGTTGATGATTTTTCTGGAATTGTAGGTAAGAGAGGCCCATGTCCCTTTTTGAATAAATGCACATGCACAAGACCATCTTACCTGCTTTTCTGCTCCTCAGGGGGATCACATAAAAAAAATCTACCAAATCCACTCTGGTCTTATTTACTGAGGCATTCCTCTTCTTCTCATAAACTTGTAAGGCAGTTTGCTTCTTGTGACTCTTGTATACGGTGAAAGCAGTGGAGCTACAATGAACAATGAAGCAATCTGTGTTTCAGGTGATGCATTGTCACAGCATTAAACGCACAGTATTAAAGCTTTTTTAAACCAGTGTTGGAGCTGCATAGTGATGCTGCCCAGCAGAGACTCCTATTAGTATGTAGCTGTCCAGAAAAACACATATGAGAAACTGCAACCTTCAGAACAGCAACTCATTTTACTAACATAGGCGGTTTAATACTGAATTTTACTGCACTTTAAAACAGACATCTTAATGTATAACTCAATAGCTACAAAAAAATAAAAAATAACTGTAAATGACATCCTTATAATCAATCATTTCTGCTATACAGTTCGGTTGAAGTACTTAAAGTTTTTTTAATGAGCTTTTTTTTTCTTTTTCTTACAGTTTAACGACAAAGTACACCTAATGGATCGCACGGGGGGAAAAAAAACACAAATAACCCAGATAAAACTTGGTTTGAACATGACTTTAGTTAAAGTCCAATGTCATTCTATCTACATGCTTAGCTTTGTTCAATTAAAAAGCTGTTGCATGAAATTTATAGAAGACCAGAACTGATGGATTACTTGTCGAAATACAGCAGATATCACATATTTCAAAACTAACTCAGATAGTTCACAATATGAATTTGTAGCAAAAACAAAAAAAAATCACCCAGTTTTACAACCACTAAATGACCCTCTGGTGGTGAAACAAATGTCCCGTGTTCCCATGCTCACTTATTGCTATATTTTTGGATACATGTATATCTTTATCCATTTGTGAGCCTTGTTACAAGACATAAACAGGATCTGATGTCAGGTGTCATAGTGGTGAGGTGGAGGAGTTGTGCCATCACAATGTGATTTGTGAGCTCCCCAGAGTTTCTCGTCTCTGGCTGAAACACAATCCAGGTCATCCCTTAAAAAAGTTGTCAGCGGACCACGGTCATTTATAGCCCTGCAGCCTGGGGCACAGCAGAGAGAGGAGCAGATGCCTCCAGTATACGGTGTCTGATTAGTTTCCCATATTAGTGTGCATAACTGGGGGATAAGGGAATGTAACCTGAACAGGAAGACGTTACGGACAGCTTCTGTGTCAAAAAAAACCAAACATCTGACTCTGCGTTGGTTTATTTTTTGTCACCATTAAATTTCTCCGAGGCTAACAAAACAGTTGCTTGAACCTGGTTTTCTTATGCTGATTTTGGTCCAATAACCAAAGCTTGAAACCCATATTTTGTAGCTCTTAAAGGACAACTGAGCAATAAGAAGGAAACTTAAGGCATGACTTGAGGCCTTTAAATAGATAATCTTGCCTCAACTTTGCCCTATTTGACCCAATCTACCGCACTGAGTGGGGTTTCATTTGACAGGGTAAGCGTCCTCAGCTCGTGAGCTCAGGTTTCCTCCCCATCCGTCTTGTTTCCTCCCCTTCACACATAATCCTGCGCCTCCATCCTTTCTGTTGTAGCTTCTCTCAAAAACACTGAGGCGCACGTGTGCTCATAGCCTGGCAGGATGATTAGCAGCTGTGGCTGTGTGCTGATAGTGTTGAATGCTGGAGATGTCACCGGATACTCACAGGAGACTTCGCCATCAGCAGCTCTGCTCTGAAGAAGACTGACGGCTCGTATCGCTGAACCGCCGTGTGTTCAAGCTCCTACATAAACGTGCCATTTACTGCCCATATCCTTAACTCACGATGACACAATTAGGGTTCCGTGTCAGGATGTAGCATTAGCAACGTGGGGGAATATAAGTGGGTCTATTCAATACATGATGCATAAACAATCTAAATTATTCTCAGTTGTGCATTTCTGAATGACCCTGAACAAATTCTCTGGCTCACTTTTCACATTTTAACCCAGATTTTATATATATATATATATATATATATATATATAAATAAATATATATATATATATATATATATATATATATATATATATATAATTATCTAATTATCTGACTGTTAATTGAAGTAAACCTTTCCTGTTATAGGCCAGTTAGGATCAGTAAGAGTTTTTCTAATATTTGATAAATCCAAAAATATAAGTGGTGTAATTCTTTTGAGATTTGTCAAAACACTTTCTTCAAACTCAGAAGTTTACATAAACCAAGATTACTTTTCCTTTGAACCTTTTAGGAAAGCCCAGATGATGATGATGATGATGTCCGTCCTTGTCCAGGGAGAAAATAATTCAATTCAATTTTATTTATAATTCACAACAAGTCATCTGAAGGCACTTTACAAAGTCAAATTCAATCAAATCATAAAGATTAGTCTAAAACTTTCCTATCTATGGAAACCCAGCAGATTGCATCAAGTCTTGACAAGCAGCATTCACTCCTCCTGAAAGAGCGTAGAGCCACAGGGACAGTCGTCTGCATTGTCCATGGCTTTGCAGCAATCCCTCATACTGAGCATGCATGAAGCAACAGTGGAGAGGAAAACTCCCCTTTAACAGGAAGGAAAACCTCCAGCAGAACCAGAACCAGGCTCAGTGTGAACGGCTATCTACCTCAACTGACTGGGGGTTAGAGAAGACAGAGCAGAGACTAAAAAAAAAGCGCAGAGGCACACATTGATCCAGGAATCCTTTCTATATTATATGGCAATGGCAGATGTTCTGCCCTCCGGATGGTGTTACAGTCACGCCACAGCAGGTGTACCTACTATGAAGAGAAAAAAGACAGAGAGAAGTTAAAAGTTGAAATAACAACAAACAATGTAAATTGGAGAACGGTAGGAGAACTCTGCAGAGTGAGAAAAATAGATCTTGATGTCCCCCAGCAGCCTAAGCCTATAGCAGCGTAACTAGAGAGATAGCTCAGGATAACTAAGCCACTCTAACTATACGCTTTATCAAAAAGGAAAGTTTTAAGCCTAGTCTTAAAAGTAGAACCAAAGAACTGGTTAAAAAGTTACCTTGAGAACAGACAGAAATATGTGCAAATTTGTCAGTCTAGGTCTGAATGCTTGAATACCTGTGGTGGTGTCCCACAAGGCCCAGTTCTGGAAGGAGTTACACCAGGTTTTGGAGGTTGTTGGAATAGAAATTATTAAACGTAAATGCTGGTTTGATAGAAATTAATTATCTTTAAGTGTATTTAAACCCAAAATTATGTTGTTTGGAAATTGAGAGACTGGTACTTCTATTCAACTGAAAATTAATGTAATCATTGAGTCTTTGTTTCTAGGTGTGATTTTGGACCATAGGTTCTGTTGGAAACTGCATATCAAACATTTGTGTAATAAGATGGCTAAAACCATATGAATACTGAGAAAAACGAGGCATATATTGAACAACAAAACTTTCCACACTCTTTACTGCACCATGTCACTGCCATATTTAGATTATTGTGTTGAAATCTGCAATAAGAATGGTACGTAATGTCTGGTATTGTGAACACAAACTTTTTTTCAAATCACAACTTATGAATTGTTTTCATTTGGTACAATTTAAAACTGCACAGATGATGTTTAAAGCCATAAATAACATGCTTCCAAAGAAAATTCGGGAGGGACACAATCACTTCACAGACAGCATGAAGAGGAAAGAACATTATGTGGTCGTAATGAAGCAACATCTCTAATCATGCAGTCCAAATAAATTAGATATTTGTCTAAAGACAACATAATAAATGTTTTGTAGTGGCCATCACAAACTGAAAGCTGAAAAGAAGTGTGTGAACAAGGTGGACTAAAAACCTGAATCAGTTACACAGTCCTGTCAGGAGGACTCGGCCAAAACCAGAAAACTATCAATAGAAGCTTGTGGAGAATATCTACAATGTTTGACCAAGATCCTGAAGTTTAGGAATATTTTCAACAAATACTAAAGCAATGTATGTACACGTTTAGTTTTTCTAGAAAGTTAAAACAAAATCTCTCTCATTCTTCTGACATTTCAGATATGTGTTGAAATTAATCCACCAAAAAACAGAACAATTCAATAAAAACCTTAAGAGCTCCAAATAAAGGTCATCATGCCAATGATGAGTGTATGTATATTCCTGATCACAAATATAGATGGCATATCCTGAAAAACAGAGTAAGATCAGCCAAAAACAAATAAATTCAGTTTTTCACAAGTTTATTTGCAGTTTGTCAAGCATATGTTAAGTCAGGAACAGTGACAACCGTGGATCATCACGGCAGTGAATGTTGCTACCGATCAAAACAAATCAACACAGCAGGTTCAAACGAGCATCATCCATCTTCATCAGCGGCCTCTGTTCGCCGCAACCTCAAAACATTTCACAACTTTGATGATTTCATACATTCTGTCAACAGATCACGCAGTCAAATTATAGGCAACGTCGTAAAACAGTCTTTTTTTTTTAAACCCTTTTTTTTTGTAAAAAATAAAATAAAAATAATATTTACACATGAATAAACTGAACACTCATAAGACACAACATTTATCAAAACGGCATTAATGGAAATCAACAAAAAATAAATAAAATCAAGACACAAATATGAAACTTAACAGGGTAGATGCCTCCCCAAATAAAAAAACAAAAAAACTCACGCACAGGCAGCTCAAAGGATATATAGATGTTTATGTATATATATATATATATATATATATATATTGTGTCTGTGTATTCAGCCATATATATTCTGTATATATGCTTCTCTACAAAAAAGCAAGTTTACTCTCTCTATGAGTAAATACATTCTACATAACAATCACTACAGCAACAGTGTAAATTCCCTAACAGAAATGTTTTGATCATTTTTCAGGAGGAGCTTCAACAATCAGCGAACCAGGAAGTATGCAGCGACATGCTCAATGGGACTGGAGTGTTGTGCGTTGTGAGTGTGTGAAACAGCCACGCCGTCATCCTCCGACACAGATGCACCCACACACACTCGGGGTAGGGTGGGGTTGGGGGGGAGTACTCCACGAGTTCAGCAGTTAGTCAGGTTACTTTGCTACATTCATTGAAACATGAGATGGGAGGGTTAAAAGGTGGCTCGCAGATGGGCCTTCTGAATGCTTCTTCATCCCTTTTAAAGCAACAAATTGTTTTCCTTCAGAGGCTTTATATGGGAGTTTTTTTTTTAAATTAGATAACTAGGCATTTCTTATTCTCAGTGGGTTCATACTGCATAATTTTCAGGCCATTTTGCACATTGTGTAGTGCACACACCTCCATATTGTACATATGGCTCATAGACATGCAGACTGATCAGATTTGTGCAACAAAGGCATTCAAAGTCTTTGGTGTGTCGATTAAACGTGTCCTGGAGAACAAATAAATCATTTTCCCAAAGATTTCTCTTCATCGACAACTTTAATTTGTTATCTTCTTAAGTATGACAAAAACTGCAAAATGAGCTCCGAACAAAACCTAAGAGAGAAGGCTCTCAGAGCAGCTAAACTACTGAACATTTTGCAGCATCCGAAAGCTCTCGTGTGTCGTTAGAAAGCCTGAACGCCTCCCTGTTCCCTCCCAGCCGAGACCTGTTATGTACAGCGCTACACACCGCCCCTCATAAAGCACCATGATAATAAACAGAGCAGGTGGTGATGTATTTTCTCCGCTATACATGGCTCAAATCCTCAGGAACAAAGTCCAACCACGTGTGACTCACATTGCACACACTTATACAATCCACAGAGCCGAGGATATCACATCATTTATGTGTGCTTGGTTTTTAAAAGCTGACATATTTACATTTGATTGCAAGTGTGCTTGTTTGTGTCCGTTTGCATACGTCTGTGTGTGTGTGTGTGAGCATCAGGTGACCCTGAGTATGATGTGAAGGTGTATTGCTCGTGCGCAATTTGTGCTTTTTTTTTGTAGAATTTGTTTAAGGGAAGCGACGATTCGGCTGTTTGGAGAACCGTTGCTTCAGCTGACGAAAAGGGAACAGCACTTTATCCAAGCATACAGCTTTGTCCAACGTGAGGATTCAGACTCTGTTCCCATGTTGGAGATTAGTCATTTTCTTGTTTCTGTGACTTTTGGATTAAAAAAACAAAAAAAAAACAGCTTTTTGTTTGCTACCAAGATTGCACACTCACACCAAGCAAGATATCAGATGTAAATCAAAGAAAATCTTATTCCTTTTCTATGCTATGTGTATGTACTTTAAAAAAGCAATAGATTTTTTTCTAGATTGACTATTAAATCACAAACAAGTTGGGTAACTAGTTGGATAATTTAAATTAAATAAAAACAGCCCAGTTCCTTACTAATCTAACACATTGAAAATGTGAAACGGAGCTCGAGTCTTAGACAAACGGCTTTTTCTTTTGCTTACAGGTTGAAACCTTCTTGTAAACTTTCAAAGTGGTCTTGCTCAACAGTTTTCCAAGCCTTGAAGCACTTTCAAACTTTCTCCTTGGACGTTGGCTGCTATTTCACTCATTTTATGTCCAATCTTTGTAACTGGCCATGGCTGCATGTTTGTGCATTGTTTGTTTTCATAAAAAGAAGAAAAATTCAGGCTTGATGCATGTCATCTACTCATTACATTTTCATAATTAAGTGCCCAAATCCTTGGTTTTTAAACGAGGATCAAATCTAGCCCAGGTAATTGTGCGACTTTTAGTCCCAATCTATTACAAAGGAAAATATGAACAAATTAACTGTGACTTACAGCCAATAGGCACCCAAACTAAGTTAGATTCATGAATCAAGCACCTCAGGAACATTATTAAAAACGTATTGGAAAAGAAACATGCAGTGGAGAACATTTCAAGAACTCCCATGTAGAGGCTCACAGTGGACCAGCAGCAAAGCGCTAGTGACGACTGATGTAGCGTTCCATTTAGATGTGAAGCCAGAACCTCTATCTGGGAACATCAAACTAAACTCAACTGTGTTTTAGTTCTAAATTGGGGAATCTGTAAGATTAGCTGAATGGTCAGTGATTAGGCTTACCACAAGTTTTATTTGCAAGACAGCCATATTGGAGGCCATATGGGATTTTGAGGTTGGGTTTGGTGGGAAATCTCCAACTTTCCAACTTGACATTCTGATTTTTTCTGGACGTTTTTGTTCCTTTTTTTCAACTTCAATCTAGGATATACAAACTTCTGGGTAAAAACTTAACTGATAAAACTGCAACTTTCAGTTAATAAAGCACTGCTCATAGATAGGATTTTTCAGTTTTTAAGACAACACTACAAATTAAGAAGTTCACAACTTCTTGTATCTCTGTTTAAAAATGTTTGAGAAGATCACTTGAAACACATGGCATTTGGTATTAACGTTGGAAAACCCCTGACTGCAGACTACGCTTGCCGAAAGAGCGCAGTATCCCTTAAGTGTTTTATTGCATGAGCAATTTTGTTTTTAGTTGTGCACAAAGCGGCCAATGTCCAAAGAAAGATTTTCAGGTGTCTGATGAGACATTGCTTAAAGACAAAACAAAGCTTCAAAGTCTGGCTCAAGGGAGGCAAAATGCAAAGAAATGATGGATGACTCAAGAATTATGCCCAGTGCTGTAGACTGTAACCCAGTTTTACCGCTCCACATATTTCGCTATGAACTCTAACAGGCGACACACATTGGGACCTCTGCCTTCTGCAGCATATTAACACCTCTTTGACTGAGGACGAGCCTTGTTCTGGACCTTCCCCCTCTGGACCACCTGTGCCACTTTTAGGTCGCCCATGTTTGTCTGAGCTCTCGCTCTGCCGCCTGTCCTCTGCACGCGCTCGTGCAGCCGGCACGGAGAGAGTACGGGGTCATGAGTCAGGGTGACTCCTCCTACGTGTCTGTTCAGTCTGAGGGGAAATGAAAAGGTTGCTCACTGAGGTATGACTGTCTGCCTTATTAATGAGGGCCATCTGGGGAGGAGAGCAGGGGCAGAGAGAGGGGACTGTAAAGAAAAAAATAACTAAGCTGACAGAGAAGGTCTGTTTTAACACCGCCAAGTGTTATAGCAGGCATGTTAAGTTCCCATAAGAGCAAGGCAGCACTACAGTCTAAAGCGGACCTTTGAATATGGTTATCTCAAACATTATCAGTTATTATTCAGCAGATCGTGCTCTCCCATTAAGTGTCGGTATCTACATTGTGCCTCTGATACCTTTATGAACTCAATTCATTACAAAGTCCAGCTCTTATTTGGCCTATTGTCTTGAAAGATTTAATTTCAAGGCTTTCTTCAACTTTTTCTCAGATGTCCTTCCTGATAAATTTAAGCTCCATAAATCAAAGTGGTGCCCCGTTCAGAGTGAGCGAAAGGAGATTCAAAGCCATCTGAAGCCCAGTCCCTTCCATTTTTCCCTGTGCTGACTGACGTCTGGTTTCGGTTAAAGGCAAGAAAAAAGAAGCAATAGGGACGGAGAGCTCTGAGAAATATGCAACGCCACTAAGTTGCCAGTTGCAGAGTTCGCCAACTCAGAATACAGTAATATCTACCAAAATAACCTCTGATTTTAATCTATAAAATACTCAGGATCTGTTACTGCATATGTATGGTCAATTTATTCAAATAACCACTTTTAATAAAATATAACTGAATATGCAGAGATCCTACTTAAACTTTTACTATTTTCGAATGAAAACCATCTTAAAAGGAGAGTTAAGCAGTTTTGTTTTTAAATTGGGGCTTTGTGGAATGGTTATTAATAGTCAATACTCTATTTGGGGTAGAGAGCAATCAGAAAATATCGGTTTGTGAATTTGAGTAATTCTCACCAGCATCTAAGAGCAGATCAGGCTTGTTTTGCTAATCAAACAACTCAAGCCACTTCAAATGAATATGTGATTCACACTCAGTGGGTGGGGGGGAGGATGTCCTGCTGCCACTTCGACAAAGAGCCAGAACAGAGAAAAACGAGGCATTCAAACAGGCACCTCAGTTACAGTTGCCAGTCAACGTAACATGTACAGTTACAGACCATTACCGGAGGGGGGAGTACCTTGAAAAACATGCAAACTTCCCTTGGTGAGGTCCTGAGCAAGATTTTAAACTTTTACCAACCAAGTAAGAGCTGAAACCACCAAACCCATAAAGGAAGTCGATCAAAGTTTTGATGTCCAGACAATTATGACGACAGCGTGAAACCCATGCTGCTAAACACGTTAAGCGTATCCGGTCTGTTTGAACATCATGCTAAAGTAATACAGAGGAAACATCCGTGACATTTGGTCTTGCTTGAACTGAGACTTGAATCGTTAATGGAAATTGCCCCCTGATTCTGCCTGCAGACAGATACTGACTACTGATAACTCCACAGAATCCCACTTCAGACAAATCTGCGTTCTGGACCAATTTCACTCAAACCTTTGTAATTTTCCGTCCTTTTTTAATTTTTTACTTCCGATGGTGAGTACTACATATTATTTCAATACCTACATGGTAAGGTAAGGGAACAGGACTACAGAAGAGATAGAATTGGGCTTGAATCTCCCGTCAAAGCTTGGGCAGAATGTTACGGCACACAGAAATGGCCAAATATTGCCTCCCATTCTCTTTGAATATTTCCCTTTTTCTATATCTGTGATTAGTCTGTCAGTAGCCTGTGCTGTACGCGCAGTGGAGCCTTTTCTGCATCACCGCCAGCCAACAGGGAAACGCTGCAATGATGATAACTGAAGAGTGTGTGTGAAGCCAGCTGTGCTTTTGGACCCTATAAGGCGAGCGAGACGGAGCTCATGATTGTTCTGGGTGTTGATAGTTGCGTGTCCATGAATGGCGGAAGGGGGAGGAGCGCGCACATTAGAGCAAACACATACATTAAACACACATACAAAGAGTGCTTGTAACAACGGTGTTCCCTGCCAGCAGTGAGACTATAGAAAATGTGCTTTCTGACAGGCAAAAACTGTGGTTTAGATTTGTGTGTACAGCAGGGCGCGCCTCTGGTCCGGGGGCCGTGTAAACACACCGCAGGCGCCAAAGAGCGCGCTCAGAAAGGCTCAGATAGACATCAAAGACAGAGGAAAGGAGGAAGGAAGGAGAGTAGGAAGCATTAATATTCTACTAGCACAGGATAATAGGAATACCAAAGATAATATTGCATTTTCTAGAACTAGCTTCAGTTGCTCAGTGTATATAAAACTGGAAGAAAGCTATGCTGTGATATTACAGTTACGTTTCACTTTATAATTCTAAAATATTTTATAACAATAATTAGACTTTATAGAGTATTTACATAGGTACATCATTATATATTAATGTTATTATCATCAACACATTGTTATAGAAATACACCATAGGTACATGTGTATATAGTCCTGTTATAATCACACATATACACACACACACACACACTGGATATACAATCAGAATCAGCTATTGCAATGCTGTGTTGAGTAAACCTCTGTGGGACATTCACATCTTCTCAAGTAGCTTAAAGAGACGAGTTCGGGTGTATTGCTATACGAAAAGACCAAAGTTCAGCCTATTCTTGCACGCTTCTCGTAAAATCCGAGTATTGCTTTGCGTAAAATTTGCTCTCCTCTGAGGAGGATAATCTGGGCGGAGAGGGAAATAAAAACCAGCGGCTCTCAGTCAGCAGGTAGGATCGTTTCTCTGATTGAACTGAAACTGCTCCGAGTCCGTGAGCGAGTCGCTCCATCCGCCAGGACAGAATAAAAGGCGACCTTGCTCAGACCGACCGACAGACCAACAGGTGGACGAGTGCGCAGCCAGGTGTCCAGTGGGTAGAGACAGAAAAAAAAATAAAGTGTGAAGAGTGCACCCAACAGCTTCCTGGCTTTAGAAGTCAGAGAAGAGATCCTGCGGACCGAGGTGAATGATAAAAGGAGCGATGGTACGCGGCTGGTAGAAAGGATTGTCAATGAACAGACCACCTGCAGTGATGAAGAGCAGAGAAAAAGAGGGATGCACTGATTAGTACAAGTCTAAACACTTCCCTTAAAAACTAATGCACTTGAAGAAATGATGCCTGACGTTTATTCAGCCAGTTTTATTCTGTAAAAATAAAGAAATAATAGCTGTGAAAACTGATGAAGCCTCGTAAGTTTTGTTTACACTTTAAATCCTTAAGCTGTTTTCTTATGACATATTTACCTGCATATATAAAAATATGTATTTTTGTGGGTCCGTTCGTGTAGAAATGAAACACATTTCTGTCTTGGACACATATATGAAATGTGTGTATCGTTTAAGAAGCAAGCCTGTTATTTATTATTCACGTCTATAGGGATAAAGGTGTGAACTGTATGGAGGGATGGTGCATAAATTTCTTCGGCAAGATTGCCGTGGCTCTCTTTTTTATACTTTATGAGATCCTCACCATCTTTCTGTTCCAGGTTCTTCATGCAGTTCATGTGAGCCCAATAGTGTATTTTAGCTGAAATCATCAGAAGACAGGGTCTGCTGTACTGCCACTTTAAACATTCAACATGCTGATGAGGGAATCTTCGCAAATTTCTGCTCGCCATCGTTGACCTCATGAATGGCGTCACATGACGAAAATTCAGGTAATTGTTTTGCTTTTTTGGCCTGTTGTGCACCTTCCCATTAGGAAAA
Source organism: Fundulus diaphanus (assembly GCA_037039145.1). NCBI lineage: Eukaryota > Metazoa > Chordata > Actinopteri > Cyprinodontiformes > Fundulidae > Fundulus > Fundulus diaphanus. The sequence continues at coordinate 15,685,066 of CM073141.1, read as the reverse complement.
TGTTTAAATACCACTCATAAAACGGGAGGAGCTGCAGAATAACCTCTGGAGGGTTAACTTCTTTAGCCATGTTAACATCTGAATGTGAGCACAGAACTGCTCATCATGAAAAGTTGCATACACTTCTAATACAATGTCAAAATAATGTCTATTGGGTTAAAATGTAATAGTTGGGGTTTTATATGAAGACTGTACCTCCTCTGGACTTTTCTGCTACCACTTGTTGAAAATAGTGAGTAGCAAAGAACTGCAATATAAGGTGTGCATGGGAAGCAGAAAATAAAAGACAACAATGCTCAATTTGATCCCTGAATTCGAACCTACATGCATATATAATCACAATTTCAACCTTCACCGGCGCAGACAGAGTGTCTGCATAGCATTGTGGTGGATTAAGTTCTTTTTTGTTGGGATATTGCTACAATATGTGCGTAGGAGTGACACAAATGTGCGCGAAATATTAATGTCTCCAAGTTACAACTTGACACTTGCGTTAATGGGGTCACAATATTTTAACTAATGTGTCAGATATACAACAAGCAATTGTGAATATGTTCTTCACAACCATGTATAGCGAAAGTGTAATGGAGGTATTAGATTGAGATCTATTTTCTGGCAATATCAGCTGGACATTTCTGAAATAAAAGTTTTTTTAAATAATTTTCATTTTCCTTTACATAAAAAAGATTTAATACAGTGTAGTTATATTTTTAATGGTAATTTAGTTTTTTTCCCCACATCATTAACCATGCCTTAATATGTTCCTTAATACTTTATGGTTGGTTCAAAATAATGTTGAGGAAATGAAAATGGAAAGAAATTGATGAGGCATATTTGCAGGGCTCCTAGAAATTTTTCATGTAAAAACTTCATACTTTTGTGGAGTTCTTGAGACGTTGAGATTAAGACATTAGACACACTCGCTGACATTTTTTGTGTCTGAATTTAGATATTTATACAGTAAAACACAGCAAAACCCGCTTTCGTCAATCAGGCAAGGAAAGACTGAAATAAGAAACATAACCATTAAATAAAGGAACAAAAGAAGGACACAAAATGTGTATGTAATAAAGTCTAAAATACATAGAATTTCCAAACTCAGTTTCTTTTTCCATACTTATCCAGACCTGGAAACAACAGGAATCAAACTCTAAAGTCTTCCATACTCAATTTCAATTCATCAATTTATTTTCTTCTATTTTGCAACAGACGGTCACATCCTGGAGACACTGTAGGAGGTGAAAGAAAAATCTGAATGTTTACTCTTGAGGCTTGGGGCCTAAGCCCCTAATGTGTAAAATAAAATGAACATGACATAAACAAATTCTGCAGGGAAATGTTCTCTGAACTGCAACTTAAACCAGATGAAAAACAGACAGACTTCGCAGCACAAGCAACAGATGGTAAAACATCCTCAACCATGTAGATTTAAAGGACAGTTCGGACGAAGACAACGATTTATGACCAATTGGAGCTCAACCAACCATTGGACAAGACACTGAATCTTCTCATCCAATAGGCTTCAGCTGTAATAATGGAGTTGTCGTCGGGTTGGGGGTGGTTTTATCTCTTGCTGGCTGGATGAACTAGCCGTGGTGAAGAGCCAACATAACTCTTTCTCGACTGGCGCTGAGCTGTGACTGCAATTTTAATTGCCCTTTCATGCTAGGTCATCAGAGCGGGTTTACCTCCTTTTAAATATGACTAGATATCAGGCAAAGGAAAAAAACATATACAGAAAAAAAAACACACAAACACTGGCAGCGAAGTATGGCTCTTTTTCCAGCATTTACATAAAGCTGAGATGGCTTCATGTCAACAAGGAAAAAAAATGTCTGAGCAGAATAAACATAATTCTGATTATGTGCAGAAAAAATCCAACGTAAACAATGTAAATCACCAAAAACAAACAGAAAAGAGTCGTTTTCCATTGCAGTATATAAAAGCTTTACAAACAGTAATGAGATTGTGCAGATGATTGCAAGATAGGTCTCCCAGGAGCTTTCTGAATTCATCAATTGTCTTCAGGCCTTTTTCTCCAAATATCTATGAGCTGCAGGTCAAAAGGATGTATTGAGCAGAGCTGATTTCCATAAAAAGACTCACATTACATCAAGGAGGAGACTGGCATTCTAAGCTCCTCGTTTAAGTACTCTGAGGTGTAAATCTTTTCTTCAGGAGGAAAATTGGTGAATCTCTGCTTATAATGAATCCAAACGGCTCAAAGGAGTATGAATTGAATGTGTTGAGCCTCCATCAGTTGAAAGGATTCAGATCCGATATAGAACAGGCACCGTTCAGCTTTAATTTGAGCTTAACTTTATTACATTTTCAGCATCTTAGATACACTCCTATACATCCTTCACACAGCTCGCCTTCTGTATACACAGAAAATGTGACTTAAATGATGAGTTGCGAAAGGATATCCTCTTCTTAGCAAAGAACGAACAAAATAATAAAAAGCTCTTACGGTTATTTATATATAATTTAGACTCAAAGACTGAGGTAACAATTCACAGTACAAATCCTTCAAGTTTTATTTCATTTAAGAACCTGCAGATTTTAAGTTTTAAAAATTTTAAACAGTAAGAAAACAGGAAAAAAAACTCTTATACAAATCATCAACTCATTTATAATCCAGATCCCATAATAAAGGGTGTAGAAAAAAAAGGAAAAAACAAAAACAAAAACAAACCGAATTTCCCTTCTAGAAAAAAAAAATAGCTGGCTGGATTTGGTATGTGTGTCTCTTGTGCTAAAAGAAGTAGTGGGGGACGGGGTAGGCGGGCACTTTCATGACAGGCAACAGAAGCATTCTCTTGGGCAAACCTAGAGGGGAGACACGAGAAGAGCATAGCTCTGCATGAGTGCCGGGAAACATAAAAAAAACCAAAACAAAAAAAAATACAAGAGTCTCTAAGCTCACTGTAGCACACACTATGCTGTGGGTATGCTCGACAAACACCTGGCAGCTCACAAGCAGTCCTCCCAGATGGAGGGGGTGTTAGGGTGTGAAAGCAGGCAGGAATGTTTGTGCACGAGGTGACAGAGCTCATTAGTGGTTAAACGAGCCAAGAAGAGAAGAGCGGAGTTAAATAGGAGGAAAAGACCTGACTTTTACATATGTAAAAAAACAAGAAAAGACATTTTGACTAATTATAATTTTTTAACAGCTACATTTTATTGAGATCTGAAACATGGTGACCACAAAGAAGGTTGCAAATGGATACGGGCCATTTATTAAAAGGATATTATGGTTGATAAAAGTCACAAATTGGTGGCTTCTAACCTCATTTATTTTAGTTATTTCTGCTCCCAAAGAACGTTTCTCCCCTTCCCCCACTTGTTGTTGTGTGCTGTCAGTCAGCTGTGTCGGGTGGCTAGAAGCAAGAGTTGTTTGAAAAATCTTCTGGTAGCAACAAAAATATGAAAACTTGTGTATTGGTTACCAGAGAAGGAGCGTTCGACGTTCTTTTCAAGGTAAAGTTTCGAAATAGAAATTTAAAACCAGATTTAACATTTAGCATCTCTGGTTGTTTCACACACAGTGGGTTTACTGCTGCAGGGGATAAATGCAATTTAGCTAGTATCTGCTGTCAGGCCGTTATTGTTACTTTACAAAGAGCAGAAAAGACAAGATTAAACTCAGTAAGGACATTTGATGTAGCACTTCCTTATTCGTATCTGACAGTGACTTGAGTTTAAATCTCATACTTAAGATCAAACATGCACCAACTAGCATTTACAATAGTACGTTTCGAAAAACTTTGAACTGCCAATATCATTTTTGATTGTTTCCTAATTTTCTTTAATAACTATTAGTTAAGCAGAAATAAGAGCAGCATTCAAAATATTTTTTCTACCATTCTGTATATTAATCATTTATATTAAGAGCAGGGGCGACATGAAACAATCTGTGAAAGACGAATTGCTGTAAAACAGGGTTTTACAAATATCCTTAAAGACAAAACTAAAATGATTACGGAGTTTACCTTTCTAGCTTTCTTTAGAATCTTACATTAGCTATTAGTGCAGCTAGCATTGCTAAAACCATAGGCTAGGAGTTTATCCCTTAAAAAAATGTAGACCTGAAAAATTCAAAGATTTCTTCAAACCCAGCTCTTTCTATTACAAACAGGTGTTCAAACTAAAGATGAGCTCATAATCCCGGATTGTAGAGGGAAACTGAAGGAATACAGATTGAAGTCGTAATGTCAACCCAGGGTTATTTAAAGACGGAACCACACTTACAGATCTCAACAATGTTTTACAAACAAAGAGAACGTTGTCAAAAAATGACAAAAGAGGGGAAAAAAAGATAAAATAAAAGCAAAAGACTTCTTTGAAGGACACCTGAAGAGTTTGCACTGTCATGTAGTGAAGACCGGTATAACGGACTGACAATATACACTGAAAATTAAAATTTTCTGAATCTTCCTTCAAGTACGACAACATTATAGATAGTTTCATCTAAAAATCCCAACAAAGCAAAGCATGAAAACAATATATATATATATATATATATATATATATATATATATATATATATATATATATATATAAAGAAGGTGTTTTAGTTATTCTAATCACTGACAAAATGGAAACTTCTTTGTAACTATTTTTAAAATGTATGTCATTTAGAGGCTTTTTGTTAAATGGGAATGTAGACTTTGTTAATGCGGTTCAAACAAGGCATGAATGCAAAACACCATTAAAAAAACACCAGGAAACAAAGGCCCACAAAGTAATAATCACCAGAAACTGGAAACATTTCCTCACAAAGCTCACACTGTTCATACTACTAACTCTCACAGATCTTAACTTTATCACTTTACAGGATTTTACACCTTTACATGGCTTGGTACAAGGTGTGGTACATGACATGCACACAGTAGAACAAGATGGTCCAAAGTGATCTTTGTATTTATTCCCGTTTATTATCTTTCATGTTTAGTTGACACACTGTATGTGAACCATGGGTTTTAAGCAAGATGTGCCAAATGAGTATGCAACCAAACACTAACTCAGCTGTCACGATAACACATGCAAACTGTGCAAATTCCAGGAAAATGAAACAGTCTCCACAGAAACCTTCGCTCAACCTAATGCAAACACCAAAACTGAAGATCACTTCATGTTCAGGGCTGCTGGATTCTCAAGAGAGCGTACTAAATGCCTGCCGGAGGCCTCGGGCCGGTTTCTCCAAGCACACAGAGCCCTTTGAGACGCACGGCCGTAAGCACTGCGTGGCCTCCGAAACGCTACATAAGTGTACACAAGCTGAACAAGGCTGCGTCTGTTGAGGTAAATACGACAGCGTGAACCAGGAGACCAAAGGGGAGGACTTGAATTGAATACTTATGGCAGTAAAGGTCAATGTGGACTTAAACTTTGAGCTCCTAAATGTCTGAATATGATGAAGGTCCAAGTGACCAGTCAAGAGAAGGGTAAAAAAAATGGGAGCTGGGCTGCAGCAGCAAAGATCTACTTATCTTATAGGGAAGAGGGAGAACGTATTTGCTATTTTCTATTTTCCTTAAAGAAACACCTACGTGCAAGGGACATTAAATAAAGTTTCAGTGAAATTTTTAATTAGAGCACAAGATGCTCAAGAGGAATGTAGAGCAGGACAGTAACCCATAGCACAGACAGATCCATGGCAGGAAAAGACAAGGAATCAAGCTGAGCACATTAACAAAGGTAAGTTTAAACCCCACATCGATATATAATATAGATATTCTGATGCAAGAAGCACAAAGAGCTGAAGTGTTACAGATGTAACATCCAGTGCTGCACTCATTACTCTACCCTGATATGTTAGGGAGGAATGGAGTTTACACATGGGGGTGGGGGGGTGAAAAGAGGCAAAATGAAGCACATACCGTATGCAGGAGCAGCTGCTGCAGCGGGGCTGTAGCCGTACGGTGTGCCGAAGCCTGTTGGGGAGAGGTTACAGGGTCTAATTCAATCCTGTACTGGTTTGGTTCCAAGCTAAACCTCCCACCATGCTCAGTCAGGGACTCTACAGGCGTCGGCAAAAAGTTTTAACACTGACATAGAGCTTGTTTTCCTACAAAGTTCACTGCTGCAGAGTTAGATCTGTTTGTTAGACGTTTCAGCGGTATACTGAAGTTCAGTTAAGTTTCAAAGGCTTTCATTAAAGGGACAGCGTGTAACTAATTTGGCTTTTAATTAGCAAAAATCAAGTATTGCTTTTATGAATACATATTCTGGCAAAGTTTAATAGCCTCATATCAATAATGAAAGGGTTCTCATAACTTAGAGTTAGTAGTTTATGAATACATAGGTGTCGGTGCACCCAGTGGGACGTGTCCCCTTTTGGCTTCTGAAATGAGAAGCCAAAAGGGGACAAACTTGTCCGCCATACACGTTTTCCCTATCTGTCTTCTATATGAAGACGTGCTGTCAGTGGAGGAGCTGCATAAACAAAGAAAGATGACTGTAGATCATTCTATTTGCGGTTTTCTGTGAAATGGAGGACCATCCACACTCTTTTCCCAGTGAGAGGGAAGAGAAAGTAACCAAGAAAAGAAAAAGATCTAAAAACCGGGAGAAAACCAGAGGCTATATCAGCGCAGCTATTATTACCAGGTGGAGATCATTTATGAGGAAGCGGCGATTCAAAACAAATGAGGAGGTTGCAGCTTTCTGCTGGACTGGTAAGTAAATTCAATATAACGGTGAAGTTTATTTTGACTTTTTGTTAGAAACAGTGTAGAGCAGCAACTACTCTGTCCTCCCAGCAGATTCGGCTAGTTTGTTCGTCTCCCTCTCAGGGAGTATCTTGATGATTTGATAAATGCTTGGTTGGGGTGCAATAATTAATAATTAATAGCTGAAGTCGCTCACCTAAAAAGCCCTTTGATGCAAAATGATCATGTTTCCTCAGAGGTAACCGGAGCGGCCAAAACAGAAATGTTACCAAACACCACTCGCTTTTAAGGCAGTCCTTTGGCTCTAATCCAGTAAGAATGACAGAGTGATATCAGCTGCTCAGTCCACATTAACATTTTGTCAAGGTGCCAGCAGGTCATTTTTGGGGTGTGCGATTCATCCGATCCCTCCTCACAGCAACCTCCATAAAAACTGGAGCAGTGAAGTTTGTGTAAAACAGGATTTCTCATTCTCAAAACTTTTGCCCAAACATAAGCCTGAGTGGGTGCTGTGTTCCCCAAGATACAACACAAACAGCAAAATAACGCAAGGTCACAGGGAGGTTCAGTGCCAGAAGACAGAAAAAAAATTCTGATTACAGAGAATAAATAAGGAAAAATTTGTTTGACATGCTGACTGTCCCCTGTCCTCTAGGCTGCTGAGGGACATTAGCGAACGTCTGTGATTTTTCCGTTATTACTACAGGGAAAGAAGGGATGTTTGTTTTTGATTTTTCCTGAATAACCAAGCAGCATAACGCAGAAACTAAAGAAAACTAAAACTAGTGTGCCAAATGTAAGAAATAATATAAAATTATTTACTAAATAGGAATTCTCTACAGGAGATGAAACAGACGAAAATGAAATAGAAAAAACTATAAGGCAACCTCCCTGAACCTGGCTACAATGCATTACTTTTTCCCCTGTTTATTTCTTACCCGGTGTGACGTATCCAGGTGCAGCAGCACTGACGAAGGCTCCTCTCGCCAGCGCTGCTCTTCCTCTTCCTCTTGCTACCTGTGCTGCTACTGCCGAGGCCGCTGCCGCCGCTGCCAGTGCTCCTTTGGTCTGCAAATCAATATGCGGAGGAAACCATGTCTGAGCGGGAGACATATCAGGTCAGATCAACCTCGATGTTGCTGTACAAATACAGTCCTTGAAAACTGTTAAAACTCATTGAATTTTTTCAAATTGCGTCTTGTCATAAATCATCAATTTATTTCATTGGGATTTTACGTGATAGACGAACACAAAGTAATGAATAGTTGTGTCATGGCAGGAAACTAACCGCCTTCAGAATTAAACTAATCAGCAAATATCGCCCTTCTTTGTAAAATAAATCTTTTGTAAAAACAAAGCCATTCTCTGAAGGCCTCAGAGACTTGTTCGTGAACATTAGCGAACGAGCAGCATCATGAAGGCCAAGGAACAGAGGAGACAGGTCAAGGAGAAGGTTGTGGAGTTGTTTAAAGCAGTTCGGTTAGAAATCAACATCCTTTGATCGTCCCACAGACCACCGTTTAATACGACACAACGGTAAAACCATCCACCTAAACTGACAAGATGGACATGGAGAGCATTAATCAGAGAAGCGGTGCTTTAAGGGACCTTCGGAGATCCGCGCCTGGTGGGAAAATATTAGTTGTTCTGTTAAAATAATACGGTCTTTATGGAAGCTTGGCAAGAGGAAAGACTCAGGCTACGTTCACACTGCAGGCCTTGATGCTCAATTCCGATTTTTCTGCGTGTCCGTTCACATTTCCAAATATATGCGACTTGTATGTGATCTCCTGTGTGAACTGCATTCATGCACCTAAGTGTCCCGCATGCGCAGTAGAGGACGCGATGACGTCATACGTAGCAAGCGTGCTCATTGTTTGCGGAAGTAAACATGGATCGTAATGCTGCAGCGTGTCTTGCGTTCTTTACGTTATTCTCCAACCGGAGCCAGCACATTACCAACGCAATCTTTTTAAGATGATCGAAAAGGAAGAGAGCCAAATTTCAGTGATGTGAGCGGCTTTACTGATACGGACTTCATTCATAATTTTCGAATGACAAAGGCAACCTTTATGTGCGTCTGAACGGATCTCTGTAGCGCTCTCACCTAAAAACACACATCTTCGGTGAGTAAACGCGTTGCCGTGGGGCTGTATTGACTTGCAACAGGTGCTTGTTACCGCACAATAGCCAACCTCTTTGGCATAGCCAGGTCCACCGTTAGTGACGTTTGTCAAGTATCAATGACGTGTAGGTCGGATGAATGCGACCTGGCCGTACAGACACAGGTCGCATTTGAAAAGATCAGATGCGTATCGGATTCAGGGCCACATATCCAAGTGACCTGGATCGCATTTGAAAAGATCCGATCTGTGTCGTTCAGACTGTCATGAAAAGATCAGATACAGGTCACATATGAGCAAAAAGAAAATCGGAATTGGGTCATTTCAGGCTGTAGTGTGAACGTAGCCATAGTTGAAAGAAGGCCTCAACAAGTCCTGTTGGCAATTGGTCATTGAACGCACCAAACATGTTGAAGAAGGTGCTCTGAAAATGTTACCAAACAGGCAAAATGCTATCTGTAATGTAAGGCTTACAAATACACATCACCCTAACACACCGTGCCCCACATGGTGGTGGCAGCATCATGCTGTGGGGTGGCTTTTATTCAACAGAGACAGGGAAACTGGTCAGAGCTGATTAGAAGGTGTAGAGAAGTTAATAAAGGCCAGTCCTGGAAGAAAACTTGTTAAAGGCTGCAGAGGACTTAAGACTGAGGTGGAGGATAACCTTCCAGCGGGACGATCGTAAACATAGAGCCAGAGCAACAACAGCTTTATAGTACAGGGTTTTGTTAAAATGGCCTAGTCAAAGTATAGAGGGACAAACAAGTCTTATTTTCCTTCCACCTCACAATTATGCACCACTTTGGTTGATCTATCACATGAAATTTCAATGAAGCACGCTTAAACTAGTCTTTATGTTACAAAACCAGAAAACATTCCAGGGGTGTAAATACTTTTTGCAATGTGAAATGAAATAGCATACGGGTTTAAAGGCAGGTGAAGGAGAGTATCGACCTGCTTAGCTTGTGAAAACACATCAAAACGTTTTATTGATTCCAGTTGGCTGAACAGCGCTGACAAACTGGCGCGTCTCTTTTATATGCCATCATTTCGGGCTTCCGAAGATTACATAAAAAGAGCGTCCGGGCTGTTTTGTTTGCCGTTGTTTCAGATTGAACGGGTTGCCCCCGGTGTCAGGTATGCAGTGAATGTGTGTCTCATTACCGGAGGCAGGATCTTTTTCTTCTTGTTTGCAGCCGCGTTGGGACCCGAGAAGAGTTTTTCCAGAGCTGCCAGAGCAGCGCTGGCCTTTGCTACTTTTTTGTTGGGGCCCGCCCCACGAAACTTCTGCCCATCGACCTCCACCTAACGTCCAAAAACACAAGAAGAGAGTCCTCAGAATGCTAGGCGAACCCACCCTTTATGATTACTGTCACATAAAAGAAGCACCATGTTCTAGCGAATGTATTCAGATGTCTAGTCTTATCCTGTTGAAGGCCTTTTTAGCTTGACATCCATTTATATCGCAGAAGCAACTAAGCTGTGTGTGTGTGTGTGTGTGTGTTTGTTGTGATTCTGCCGGTAAGATTTGCTGAGCGGACAGCATGTTTAGGGATGCCCCGCTATCGAGTAGACCTGCTAATCAATCAGCAGAGCGATGGAGCAGCCAGGCGTGTTGGAAAACAACCCACCCCACAGAGAACAGGCCTGCCTCAGGAACCAGGCTGACTGATTGGGGGTGCTGGCTGATCAGCCTGCATCTGATTGTGTTTTGCAGCCCTGCATGAGCCTTCCTGATCCGCGTGGGCGAACATGTTTAGGTCCAATCCGTCGACGCGGCCGCCCTCACCTCCATGACGAAGCGTTTGTCGTGGCTGCCTCCACTCTCAGAGATGAGCTCGTATTTGAGGCCTCGCCGCTTCTCGTTTAGCTCCATCACAGGATTCTTCCCGCTGGCCGTTAGGATGGGACCCTGAGTTCGTACCTAGGGGGTTGATAAAAATAAATTCATATGAAGCAGCTTTCCTGGTTTGTTAGAAAACACGGCCTGACGGTAAACCTGGGAGATGGAGGGTAACATGCAAAGAAAGTCACTGGCATGAAGGGAAGTGAGCAGAGCGTGACAGCGACGATCTAACAACTGTGCAGAGAGCCCAGATCCCCTTCATGTGCTTAAGCACGTTGTTTTTGCTGCATTTGGGAGGCTGCATTTCAGACTTTACCTTAGAACTGAAGTTATAGTGGAACAGGGTTTCACAGAAAAATCGACTTTTTAAATATTGTTTTTTTTTTTTAACAGGGCATGGGGATTTAATATCATTGTGCTCTAACCCTCCAAGCTTTAAAGAGATACAGAGACCTCGAGCTTGATTTGGTTGTGATACCATCTTCATTTTCTTTTCGTTTCAAAATAAGCTTAACTGTGTGGTTGACATGACAGTTTAATTATCTCATTATGTGAAGATATCAGGGGCTCAAGCTTGTTTTGTTACGACACTCGTTTCGTAATGTTAGAAGACCTCAGGCTTGTTTTCTTGCTCTAAGGAAGGGGTTCAGGCTTTAATTTACCAGAATAAATCTAATTTCCGATTAGTAAGCAGGGTCACCTTTATTTCCTTTTTATCTTTATGCAAGACTACACCACTAGTTTCTTCGTCTGATATGATTTCACGGCAGTAAGCAGCTGGACTTTTTAAAGATACCTTGTGCTAATTTGCCCTGTCTTAACAAACCAGATGCTAGCATCCTAAAAATCTGGCCCTGAACTGAACCTCTTAACTGCGTAGGTCCAGTTTCAAAAATCTTCACCTCCAGCGTGTTGGAGCCGTCTGAGGAGTGAGTCGGGTTATTGCTGGAGTGTGAAGACGTCTCACTCTTCCCCTCGCCGTCAGACTTCTCATCTGAGCTCATGGGGTCCAGATCCGAGTCGAAACCTGTCGGGTAACCCATCGCCTGGAGAACCTTGGGTGGGAAAGCAAAGATCAAGACAGTGAAAAAATCAGCAGCAAAACTTATTTTTTATTTCAAGACTTTTAATACAGAGAGGAAACACGGTACCGTTTGTATAATGTCAATTCTAGTTTTTAAACAGAATGCCCAGCTCAAAGCTGCAATGCTATTCTCTCGTGGTGTTATGCACTCCAGCGTAGCAGCAATTTGCAATGAAAAACTACACAAAAGCTGTGTGGAGTCATATAACCCAACTGTTTTAAACAACCAACAGAACACAGAAGTAGTTTTGAAAATGATCCAACGGCGGAAAAAACAGAGGATTAGTTTCTGCTTGCAGTTGATGATTGTGTCACAACTGGTGAAGCAGTCGCTTGAGTCCGGGTGGCTGTGAGATGGAATAACAGATGAAAAAGGTGAACCCTCGACAAGGAACGCAGCGAGTGAGAGGGAGAGTAGAAAAAGGTGAAAGAAAGGGAGAGAGAACCTTTTACGGGAATGGAGCGGATGGCGGATTATCCCGGCTCTGTGGACTGGAGAGCCTTTTTGTTCGCTAGCACTTTGGGATTACATGGATTTGCCCACATCCATCATTTCTCCCACAAACAGGAACACATTTGCTGATACATAAAGGTGGTGCAGCTGCTGACACTTTAAAAGTTTTCCAGGTAGGCATTACTAATAAAGTACAGATTTTATTCACCAACTGTGGTCGTCATCTTTCATAGCAGCTCAGCTTAGCAGGAATTGAAAACCAGAGGTAGTCTTTTTTTTAATATAAAAACAAATATAAAGAAAGATCAATGTGGGTAGATCTGGGATATTATTCTACACATTTTTTTTCTTTTTTCAGGCATTTGGGATCAATTTTGTTTTAAAAATGCACACCATTTATGATTCATGTGAAAATGACAAAATCAAATGAGGTATTTGACAAACTGTCAAGATTCCTAATAGAGAACCTAATGGTTCTGTTAAATATGAAAATGCTACAGGAATTTGGTAAAAACCTATTTGTGATGATTGAAGGAGTGTAATTTAGTTTAAATTGTATTGAGCAGTCAGGGTTGTCACTATAATAAAGTGCATATCTGTCTATCTTTTTCAGCTAAAAGTTATGGAAAAAAACAAGAAACTGGAGTCTTAATTTTCGCAGGGCTTAACAGTGAAACGTTTATTATTATAATTGAGAAATTGATCTGATGGACAGAGTTTCTAACCATGTTTGCAGATTAAACTAAAGACTGACTTCTTACACTTCTTACAAAACAGTCGCAAAAAATCCAACATTGGGTTGGCAGTCATGGATTTTGGCTTCTTTCTGTGAAAAGATCTGGTAAAAAACAGGTTCAAACAAAAATAAAGTAATTATACAGCAATCTTAAGTAGGCATTGGGTATTATCAGATTCCCAAAGTATGATAACATTGAGTAGATTTATATCGTTTTAGCATTATGGTATTTAAACAAAAGGTTTAAAATAAATTGGTTTAATCTAAAACAGAAAAGAAACAAATATTGTCAGAAATGTATCAAATTATTCCTGAAAGTTAGCCATTGTCTCAGTGAGCTTGACCTGTATGAATGAAGGTGGAATAAAACTAAATACTGTCACAATATAAACACCTTGATTGTTAGAAGTATGTTATCATTTCTGTTCTTTATAGAGAAACACAAGCTCATCACAGCAGGTTAAATTGTCTGGTTTATTTGTTTGGGTCATTAGCCTGAATTTAGCTGCTGAACAGGCCTTTTGGCTCTAGCTTGCCAGATGTAGTTTTAAAACAGCTTTACCTAAATTAGAGTGATGGATGACACTCCTTCAGTTTCCACAGCACTTCATGTACCTTGAAAATATTGCTATTCTTAATAAATGCAGCCAAAGTCCCAGGTAAAAAGGCTTACTACTTCTTCGACTTAAAAACTTTAGCTTTTTTCTTGTAGTAAAGTAACATTGGTGAGTGGCGGTCTGGACACAAATGGTGCCCTGGGCTCCTTCTGCACCCTTTAAGAAACAATTTAACTGCGTATAAGTTTCGTCAATCTCCATCTGTCAACTTCTGTTCAGTGTAGAATCGTCCAGTTCAGGATCGATCAGGGAAAAACATTGTATATTTTGAAATAAAATATATGCAGTATAGATTCAGTGCCATTAGCCACTAAATCAGCAGCTTCTTACTGTGCTTACACCATGCACGGGCTGAGCACCTGCTGACTACGGTAATGCAAATAAACAGTAGAAAACTCCTTAACTTCTTTTTATCCCTCAGCTGCCTGTGCCGCCCCCTGTGGCGTCGCACCATGAACAGCGGTCAATAACAACACACACACACACACCCTTTACTGCATTTCTCACATCACCTTGACAGCAACATGGAGCTTGGCTGTCTTCTTGGAGGATCCGGACGCTTCATAGACGGTTCCGTCCACATCCACGGACATGGTGAAGACCGGGGCGTGGACCGGCCCCGACTGGGACAGCAGGCGGTACTGCAGCCCTGGTCGGATCTGGTTCAAGCGCATCAGGGCGTTCATTGGCTGGTTGGAGTCTATGGCTTTGCTGTCGAGGACTGCGGCAAGAACAGATGGAAGATTGTGGCATTGAAAAGTAGATTTAATAGCGGTTTGTTAAGCGATAGCAATTAGACAAAAGTGACACATTCAACGGTAATGCACTAATAAATCATGCTCTGTAATGCGTTTCACTGTAGCTGGCAGTTTGCATGATTATTACAGATGACTTCATATTTTTCTCCTCATTAGATCACTGTATCATATCAATGCATGAAGGAAGAGTGAAGGATGATTGGGTGTCTGGCTAAAACGTTAGCAATCAATACTATTGATCTGCCACCGGGGAGCGAGAGGAGAAGACAGAGATGGAGGAAAATAAAGATGTTTTAAAGAGAGGTTAGACTTGTATGTGGAAAAGAAAAAAAGAAATCATGCATCCAAACTTTTTATCGTACATTAAACATTTGTTGATTACATTATACCTGATGCTTTCAAATATCCATACATATAATCAGATTGTTTACTATCTCACCTTTTCTAAGGTTCCTCTTCATCTTCTTAATGAGGTCCTTGTCATCCATTGTTCCATCTTCATATGGCCTCTTTAGCCCTAAACCTAAAAGGTGGAGGACACAGAAGCAGAGCGAGTTAAAAATCAATCTCGCAGTCTTGTTCTGAGAACCTATATACAACGGTACAAAAGCTTGACAGAAAGACAGCGAGGCGATGTCACGTAAAACAAACAGCGAGCCAAGAATGAGACGGATAAACCCGCAGATAAGATAAACAGAACCGACAGGCGGGCCAGAAAACAGTCAAACAAAGAGGAAGACATGCAATACAAGCCCTTCTGCCACTCGCACCTTAATCTGTAAATGCCTCGGCAATTTTCCATGTCAGCGACATGAGATATCAAAAGCCCCCCGAGTCGATTTTTCATTAGAATCACATTGGAAATGTGCCAGCTCCATATTTTCTGAGGTTTCTGTGAGTCTTCGTCTGATACGAGCACCAGCAGAAACATTCCTGCGCGGCTCCTGAAAGTGCAGCGTTTAAGGTGCCGTACACAAATTATTACAGCAACAAAACTTCAATGTTTTATCGGGATTTATTTAAGAGATCAACAGGAAGTAGCACATAATTATGAATTGGAAGGTAAATGATGTATGGTTTCCAACATTTTTCCAAAATTAAAATCTGAAAAGGTGTGGCTTCAGTTTGTATTCTGCCCCCTTAAGTCACAATTTTCGCTGCATTAAATTACCTTTCACGGCAGCGAGGTCTTTGACAGGGAAGCATTTAATAAGACTTTCCGCCCATTTTCCTCTGCTGAATAGCTGAAGCTCAGTCGAACTGCATGGAAAGCGTCTAATGAACATCAGTGCTCAAGATACATCACAGCTTTTTAACTGGGTTTAGATCTGGACTTTGACCGGGCCATTTACCACACAAATCTGTTTTGAGCCCAACCATTCCCTCATAGCTCTGACTGTATAATTGGGCAAAATTTGTCAGGTTGTACTTCAGAATTACTCTGAAGAATTACTCTGAAGTACATTTTTTGTATATTTTCCCCTTCGATCAAATGGAGAAAATGGAGAAAAGCATTCCCACAGCATGATGCTGCTACCTCCATGTTTCATCATGGGGACGGTGTTTTCAAGGAACTTTGCTTGTTTTCTGTTGCACATTTTTTGGCATGTAAGGTAAGCATTTCCATTTGGGCTCTTCTGACATGATACATTTTTTCATATGTTTGGAACGTCCCGTACAAGGACTTTTAGTGACATTCTTTCAACAATGGCTTTATTCCTGCAACACCTGCATAAAGGCAGGATTCAAGGAATGGACAAATAATAGTTGACCTGCTGATGGACTCTCCCACCTGAGCTGTGGAACCCTGTAGCTCCTCCAGAGATAAACAGATGCCTTTTGGTTAATTGCACTGGAGTTTTATTAGAGGATGCTAGAAAATGGGGAATGAATACAAACTGAGGCCATATTTATGTTCATTTAGAAAGAAATTTGAAACCCAAGCACTCTTTTCCTACCATTTGAGAATGACACAATACTTTGTTGATTTATTACCTAAAATACCAATAAAATAAGTCGAAGTTTGTTGCTTGAAATTAAAAAGAAAAAAAATGTAGGGGGGGGGGGGGGGTGGAGTTCAAGAGATTTAAATGCTTTTCCAAGGCATCGGGAAAGCAATTTCATCAACGCAGGACAGAAGCACGTCAGTGTTTTTATGGCGCTTCCTTTATCAACTTTATTGATGATGCTATCAGTGGTTGAAGTTACAAAACCATCCAATACACCAAGACTCATGTCTAAGGTGAAAACATTTAACATACCATTGGCTGACCCAAGGACCAAGGTATGTTAAAGCCCGAATAAAAACAAAAGCCAGAACAATAAACATTGTAAACAAGACAGAGGGAGATAGAGAGAGAAAAAATTAAATATCTATGCGCTCTGGCTAACACTTTAAAGACGTGTGGATGAAAGCCAGAGACACATAGGGTGAAAGAAAGGAAGAAAGCAGAGCAGGCAGGTAGGCAGGCAGGGGAGATGGGTACACACCTTCTTTATCAGACCAAGGATATTTCTGTGATGGTTTATTTGAGGGAAGAGGCTCCATCTCTAACACCTTGTAGATCTGTCCAAATGCCATGAGTCTGAGAGCATGCTGCCGAATGCAAAACACAGCAGACATAAGGGATGGGTGGGGGGGAGGTGTGAAAATGGATCCAATCTAATTAAAGCCCATTTCACAATAATAGTATTTGCAGTTCTCATACTGGACAAATAAGTAATTAAACCAGCAGTTTAGAAATGTGTGTCCTCATTATGCGTCGTTGTTAGGAGTGTTTTCCATTGGAACATCTCTGCTTCGACATTTCCATCCATCCATCCATCCATCCATCCATCCATCCATCCATCCATCCATCCATCCATCCATCCATCAGGTCCAGGTTTAAAACCCAGATATCCCTTGAGGGATCTCAAGAAACTGCCCTGGTCAGAAGGTTTATATGGCATTGGGTCTGCTCCTCTTCGATGTACAGGAGCAGCAGCTCTTCTTCAAACATCCCCCCCCCCCCCCACCTTCTGTTGACGGAGGTCCTCCCCCTGTCACTAGGGGAAAACGCATAGAAAGCCCATTTCAGCTACCCGGATGTCAGCCTTATCCTCCGTATCTACTGCCCAGTGTTGCCAAGTCTGCCTATTATAAGCGATTTTGGGCTTGTTTTTTTTTTCTGAAATTGCTTGTAAATTTCGTGAGATGCGGGTTGCATTCTTTGGGCTTGTTTTTGACAATGACGTCACTTATTTGGGCTCTAAAATAAGCAACTATAAACAAGGGCTATAAAGAGGCCTGCTGGAGCTGCTGCCTTAAAGACAGCGTTAGCCAGCTAAAATATGCATCCGCGTATACACCTCCTCTTTTATTATCCTCTGGGAGAGAGGATAATAAATCAGCCCTACCATTTTGTTGAACAAGAGCAGTTGAAAACATAACAGAGGTATGATTGATTGATTGATTGATTGATTGATTGCTTTATTCAACCGACTCGTGGTCCACAGAGAGAATAATCTTGACCTCAACTGTTTTTCTCGTCTTGTGTCTGGAAAATTGTTCCTTGTAGCTGCCACATATTCTAATTTTATACAGGGATTAGACACCAGATATCAAATCCAGAACTGACCCAACCACCCAGTTAGTGGTTTATGACAAACGATCCTTTCTGAAATGGAATAAAATCGTCAGACAATTGGATGCGCATCCTAAAGATAAATACCCTTGTTTTAACATATGTACCCAAAAGATAATCAAACTGCACACAGCGGCCCAGCTAAATTTAATCCATCAAGGAGGCAGAACGTGTCAGATATTCATGATACCTGGTGTGGCTCATTGACAGAACAGCTCTCTCATTCCTATCAGCTCTTGTATCTGCCTCGGCACAATTATCCCCATTGACATTCCAGCCTCGTCCTGGCTGCCTTCAAAGGAAATGGACGGCAGGATTCACTAAGCCATGCGGCTCAGAGGCTGCCCTGCTCAGTCGAGCGTGTGTGTGTGTGTGTGTGTGTGTGTGTGTGAAGACAGACGTGCACGCACACACACAGCCGCTGTCCTAGGGGTGTCGTAGATGGATTTATAGCTTGCAATGCCAACAGTTTCCCACACCAATCTTTAAAATGCAGCACCACACAGGCTCAGTAGTGTGCATGTGTGTGTGTGTGTGTGTGTGTGTGTGTGTACGTGTGCATACAGAGCGTGTGCTTGGGGTGATGCTGAGGTCTGCCTGTCTGGTAATTGTCGTGCTGCTTACTTATTTCCAGAGTATGAGAGCCTGGGACTAGCATGGCTAAGGGATAGCAATGGTGTCTGTAAACCGTGGCTTGTGTGAGCGTACCTGTGCACCGTAGGTGATGGCCTCGGCCTCCTGGTCTGTCATGTTGGCAAGAGTATCTGTGGGCTCTTTCTCACAAGGGTCATGTAAACCCGGACCCCCTAAAGAAAGTGGCAGAAGAAGCACAGATGTAGACGAAAACAAAGTCCATTCTTGTTGATGACAAATTGCTTTTGATTATCTGTTCTGTCTACTGGAAGCTATAATCGGCTCCTTTGACATTTCAGTGCCAAAACTTCCTACTTTTCAGGACCAGTTTTTGAAGATTTTCGGTCAGTTTTTATGGACGTATGAGAACACAGAAAATTGCCTAATTGGCCTTGGTCGATTTATTTTCACAGTCCCCTTCAGCAGTGTGGTAAATTGCTTTCGTTGTGTCTTGGAAAACACAGGGCGATCACGATGAGGCAGCTCTTCTGGACGTTTGTCGATGCAGAGATCCTCCAACACCTGGTGCAATGCACCAACAAAAAAAGCCTCAGCTAACCAGGAGAAAAGGGAAAATATTTGTTTGGATGCCGCTTTCAACTGATATGCTGAAGAAGTTAATTGGTCTGCTGCTCTACAAGTCTCTGGTCCACCTGACACAGTTGAGTGACTATCGGCACCAAGGGACAATCTTCTACCAGCCTTCAATCGTCAAATCAAAAGTTTGTTTGCAAAAACATGTGATTAGAGAATGCTGTGACTGATTTTTTTCTGCCTTTGTGCAGAAAAACTTTCGTGTTACGTTCGCCTGTGTATATAGTCATCTTTGGCACAGTTTTTCTGAAGTCCTAGCCTCCAAAAATGTCAGCTAGGACTGCAGAAAATTATTCCCCACATGTATAGATTCACATTTCAAATGTGAAATCAAAACTTCATGAACAGTAACAAAATTTATTCTCATAAAATAACGATAATGTACTAATAATTTTGTATTTTTCTTTTTTGAACTGCTGAAAATTCAAAATAATGTGCAGTAATTATAAACCAGAACCAGAAGTTCAGGTACCATTTTACAGCCATAATAATAAAATATGTCCAAATTGCCATTTTACCCGTAGTTCACAAATTAAAATAAGGAATTTTAATCCTTTCCTTTACATCTAAGTCTTGCTGAAAAATCTTGTGTTCTTGTGTTTAAAAGTCAGATGTTATGGGGTCTACAAGTCACAAAAATGATAAAATAGACGTATTAGACGTGTTTATCTGTCACTAACTACTGAAAAAATTGTTAGACAAGAACCCTGGTTGTGATGTGGCAAACTAAAAATAAAGGTCATGCCTTAGTGTAAAATCCCCCATTATATTATTCAAAACCAGATTTAAATCTTTTAAACAACATAATAAGAAATGAAGTCTAAAAATGTATCTTTTTTAAAATGTATTTACTTTTTTTATTCCACACTTTTCAGTACTCTGTAGAATCCTGTAAAAGAACGTATCCCCGAGAAAGAGATAAAAAATAAATATATTTTCCATGATGCTCCTCTAGTGCATCCAAATAAAAAAGTCTGGGATGTATCGGCAAACATCAAAGATCGGATGAGAACGCATCTTGGCTGATTCTGATTATTAAAAACTAAAATTAAAGAAAGGGAAAACTGCCTCCAATCTGACAGACATGGGCATAGCAGATTGAGAGCAAATGTTATGCAGCACAGTTCTTGTTATTGAGTGACGTCAATAATTTTAAATTATTTTATCTATAAAGCTTCTTTCCTTATTTTAATTTTATGTTTCTTAACTATTTGTAACATGAGCTGATGTAACGGATGGATTTCTCCATTGTGAGATTAATAAAGTCCTATCTTATCTTATCTTGATACAGCATTATCATTTGAGTTTCTTGCGGACTGCATCTGAAAACAGCTGAAACTGATGGATGTCGTTCCTGCAGCAGGTATTTTCACATACAGCATTAAGGCCTAAATTTACCTTGAAGGGACTTTAAATTTGTCAAATGAAATAAAAGCAAACGAAAGTCTATGGTAAGCATTTCCCACAAGCACAAATAACATTTTAAAAAGAAGCTCCTCAGCTGCGCCTAATTTAAATGCCCTCCTGATGACAACCTGCCGCAGACAGCTGTGCTCGGCGGGGTCACTGACAATGTCTCGACCTTCGCGACGCTGAAATGAGCCAAAGTATCTGCTCATCTAGCCAAACTGAAGACATCCATTAGCTCTGTTCAGCAGCAACGGCAAGCTTTAGCAAGTAAATAGACATGCTCATTGGTTGACTTTTAAAACGCTGGTTTCATACCTGGGAGCAGTATGCCTGAAGCCAGACACTCCATGACTCGACGCAAGGCTTCTCCTGCACCAAGAGGTCTGTTGCAAGTCGCGATGGCCTTCTCGCAAATGAGTTCTAATGGCTGCAAAAAACAAACAAACAAAAAAAAAAAAACAGTGAATGAAATGAAAACATACCACCAGAAAAAGCAAACAAAAATGAAAGCTACATAAACCCTACTTACACATAACTTTAATCAGGTAAAATAAATAAATATAATAGCACAAACTGACACCAGAGTAGGAGCAAAAATGATTTTATAAACACTTATCAGCTCAGTTAATAACCACAACTCATATCTAGATAGTGCAGCACTTTCCCATTCTTTGGCATCCCTGTTGCATTTAAAAACAAATAGCTCTTTTATTGAAATAGCAAAATTGAAATAAAAAAAATCGGTTGCTCCAACAACAGGCTCCAGAGTTTGTCGGCCCTCCGTACCAATCCTCTCACTGTGAGAGGCAGCACAATAAACATGGCCCATCACCCCGTCTGTGCCAGCTCCAGCTGATCTAAAATGTTCTGTTATAGCAGCAGAGAGGCTTTTTATTATCTTGTAGATATTTCCTAACTTCTAAAGATCAGCACCTCTCCTCTCTTAAATACCATGTTTGCTTATCTTTCCCATTTTGAAGAATGGGTCAGAAAAATAAGATTTCTGGCTTCCCAAAGGAAACAGGAATTCATGGATTAAAGGTTCGTCAACACTCTGATCATTGTTAAAAAGCAAAGTATTGCAATACATCCCTTTTGTATGAATCCTTAGTGGCCAATTGTGGCCAAATCATTAGGAAAAAAAGGAATTAATTATTAACTTGGATTCTTTTCCTTCCACAAACTGACGCATTCAACATTTTTCAGTATGAGATTATTTTGCCCACAAAATACTGCAAAAAAAAGGATTTATTTATTTTAAAACCTACTATACATATTTATCAAGGTTGCCAATAATAATGTAATGTTCAGCATCATTTAAATAAAAATGCAAGTATTTAATCATATATGGGAAATAAAAAAAAACTAATGGTTTAGTTGAGGCTGTAGGAATACGTATAGAGGAGTTTATAACAATTACATTGGCACATTAACTATAGATGGTTTGAAAATAATAGAACCTGTGAAACTCCTCCCAAACTTTTTGTCAAGTTTACCACACAAAATAAATTCAAACTGCAATAAGTAAAGTTAAACCTAATAAAAATATAATTATTTCTTGACCCAAGTTATCAAAGCAATCTGTATTGTCATTTATTCATATTACTGGCTTTTAAGTTAGACTTTTATCAAAAATACTGGTAAACTGCTTCAAATCGGTGTCAATATTTATTATCAGCGATGACATTTCGGCCAAAGCATCAAAATTATACAAAAATGTTGGAGGGATATAAAATGTAACCATATCAAATTTGAACGTTACGGAAACGTGTAACAATGCCAATGAAACGTGATCTCCTTGAGCTGCAGTTAAAGATTGTACAATTCGCTAGGCCCCTCACAGCTGTTGATGATTATGATATTATTTTTATTTACTTTTATTCATTTACTCTGTTAAGGACGGAACTTGGATATAATTCACCCAATTAAAACGGAGAGGACTAGACGTAACTAAATTGCGACTGAGACCGCATTCCATTTTAGTTGAGGCTGTGACTAAATTAATATGGGGAGTCCAAATTAACACTGCTACACATCTAAGCACAATAAAAAGACTCCACTGTTCAATAAGGCGAGACACACTCGGCTCATTTCATGCAATTAACACTCTGAGATAAAAAGTGAAAAGACTCACCCATCCTTTGAGAGGTTCCCAAATGGGGTGTCTATTGCACATGTCTCTTAGTATCCTGAGAACGATAACACAGGACTTAAGTCCGTTCACTCGAGCCTGAGAATTAGTAGGATGAAGAGGGGAAAAATGGAGTAAGGCATGACGGGGGAGGAAAAATAAAATCAAAATCAGAGTGGGGGAAAAAAGGGAACAAATTAAGCATAAGGGTAGAGGTCATTTTGCAGAAATACCCAAGCAGCCCCATAGTTACAATTGATTATAACATTTTATAGACTTTCCATTTTTTACAATTCTGCATATACTCAATCTACTGAAAATAGTTCTCTTTTTATGATGGTTCGATCCCTGACATTACGCCTACTTTTTCGTTTTTATAGTCTGTAAGGTGAATTGGAGGATAGATGGGGAACGGTATGGGAGAAAAATATAAAAGGAAGCTCTGACATACTGTACAAATCAGGCAGGTTCACACAATAGCCAAAAAGAAACAAAAAACAAGTATAAAGTATTGCTTTTGTAGCCTTACGATATTTCTTTACAATGCTGGCCTTTCTCAGCCAATGTGTGGTTGAGAATATTTGACAATAAATACAAGTAAAAGAGAAGAATGTATTTAAACTTAAATTGCAAATCTTTTAACAAATCTTGAATTAGTTTAGCCAAAGATTTTAATTTATGCCAAAAATGTAAACATCTCCCTCCAGTAAACCGAGTGTTAATAATAAGTATAGAAAGTAAGCAGGCAGTAAACATATCCTTCCTGGGTGAATCGTCAGGCTACAATAAGCATCGGGCATGAAGACAGGAAGTGAGTGGGTGCCGACCTGAAACCATTTGGCGTGTCGCAGCGCTGCCAGGGCCAACAGACATCTGTGTCTATCCAGCACCTCCCCCTCCTCCTCAGCCTCCACTGTGTGCGCAGCAGCACCCAGCACTGCCACAAAACAACAACCCGATATAGAGAACGTAAAACACACACACATCATGGCTGAGTGTGTGTGTGTTTGAAGGCTGCATGTGTGTGAATGTACCCAGACATGCTTGAAAGAGTGCATGGAAGTTCATACACACACACGTGCATGGACAGTTTTTGTACATACAAGGTGCTTTTCATGCCATAAAGCTGAACTCTTCTTGTAGAAAGTGCTCCCTCTGTGTACAGTTCATAGATCTTTAAGGGATAAACTCAGGATTTTTGAAGTGAGGTTATAAATCAGTGAATCTCTCACCTGCAGCAGTGAACTATACCAGGATCTTTTGGTATAAATCCAGATAGGACGGTTCTGGAGGCTGAGGCAAGCAGGTAGTCTGAGCAGTGCAGTTTCAAAAGTGAAGCTTTAGAGTCTTATAAAGTTCTGAACTAAAAAAAAAACATAAATGTATGCTAAAATATTATTTAATGAACATATATTTTGGGTTATTTGAGAAGCCTATGATCATTTTACACAGGAAACTAATTTATTAAGGGAGCTGCCACCAATAACTTTACAGTTAAAACTTGTACTGAGAACAAAACCTGTAAAACGCTGTTGGTCAGCGTTAGGCTCCCTTCTGACCGGACAAAAACTGCACCATAACATTGAAAATAAGTCAGAATATGGATGATCCTTGCAGAATCTCAGAAAGCTTTTCTGTGGCATCTGCAATGAGCTTATTACAAAAGATGCGGAATATCCATCCTGTGTGGCCCAAGTACACTGGCATGGTACAGTCAGAAAATTTGCAATGCTAACCACAACGGCTTTATTCAAAGGCTACAACCAATTCCAGTTACATCATGGCAGACAGACTACTCCATGTGTTCATAAACAAAAAGGACCTCACATGGTTGCCCCATAATACAATGCCTTGATTAGGTCCCTTACTACAAAAGATTAAAATTGCACATATAAGCCGGTATATGGGAGACAGAGGGAAGTTGCAAGGACAAATTTGGCCAGAAGTGTCATCCCTGTAGATCAAAATGAGATTTGCAAAATTTGCTCCAATCAAGCTGCGGTCAAATGGTCCCGCAGGGAGTCAAGAGATCTTGATCGGGTGTAAAAAAGGGCCCTTAAGGCGGAAACGCACCAAACCATCCGATCCATGCGACCCGATGTTCCGATGCGATACAAACTGTTTTCCTCACCTACTGGCTGCGTAGAGGCTCCCTCTAAGGACCACCGGACTCAAAAGATCAAGTATTTACGAGAGAATATGCACTGCAAATTCTGGAAATTCCGCCCGCATGAACAAGTCCGGCAGTAAAACGTAAAGTTGCTGCTCAAACAAGCTCAAAGATGATCACAGTTTCACTTTCTTATCCGTTTGCTGTACTTCTGAGCTCCTAGCATTGGTAAGTACACCGTTTTTTTAAATGCTTTATTGCTTATTTAGTGAGCTGTGTGTTTTCCGGGACGGCCCTATATGGGGACAAACCTGACCGGAAAATTGAGTACCGTTTACCTTGGAGATCTTATTTTGTATTTTCCCCAAAGCGGATGTGTGTTACTTTGCATAAGTGTCTCTCTTCCTGTCAGACTGATGGATTTCCCATCAAATTGCTGCGTAGCTCCAAACGAGACAGAGCAGGGGTCTACCTTGTTCATAGCCACGCAGTGCAGCTGCAGAGAACCGCAAGCCGTCCCCGGCCCTATTCACTTCAGCCAGATCTAATCGCTACGAGGCCATTTTCCGTCGGATTGGATGGTTTGGTGTGTTTTGGCCTTAACTTTAAGGCAGAAACCAGCGCAGGAAAATTTTGACAGAAAATCAAAGAAAAAAAAACGTTGATTTCCATCTAAAAAAGACTTCTTTACAACTGCACCTCAGTGGAGTCCAGAGTATTTATAGAAACTGCTTTAATGTTTTTTACACAGTAAAACTTTTAATGTTAATGTTTCTTACTGTTTCTTACTTTTCACACAGTATTACACAGTTTACTTTGTTCTCAGTACACGTTTCACACAGGAAGATAATTGGAGTTGCACTGCCTCCATTTCCTTTGTAACTAATCACTGGCTTCTCTGTAAATAACAGCGCAATGAAATTGTGACAACTGTCATCGCATAAATCTGCTTGACGCTTCTGAAACTGGAGATTTTAAGACAGCAGCAACTCGCTGGGATCTTGACCATGCTCAGACTGACGGTTAGCTTCAGACTCATTAACCAGAATACGCCTTTCAGAGCATCTTCATGAAGTAAGGCAAAATGATTAACTACTTATATCCTGTTCACCAAAAAAAGATCCAGAACTGTCCCTTTAAAGGCATTTTTCTTATCACTTCATCTTGTTTCGTTTTTAACCAAAATCATCAAAGGATGTTGCGGTCGTTTGAGCTTAAAAAATTGTTTATTTGTTCATATCTATAATGTGCATAACAAATCACTGAAAGGGAGCGCAGACATTGTCTCAGAAAAAGAAGCAACTTTGCATGAGGGAGAGCTCCCTACAGACATACACCAAAACAAATACCCAAGGAGTGCTGATTTCCCTTGAGGTGGACAATGTACAGGCCTGGCCATTTCATTGTGCCCAGCAAGGCGAATCAATCTCTCCTTTAAGTATTTACAGAGAATTTTGATCCAGTCTGCATCAGGCAGGAGTCAAAATAAGAGCTTGTGTGTTTTTAAAAAAAATAAAATATATATATTACTTTAGGGGCACTTGATTTTGCGGCTTTGTAAAAAAAATGGCCAAGCAAGGACCTCGCCAAGAAAGCCAAAAAAAAATAAGAATAATCAAGCGCTCCAAAAGTAGGGCAGAAAAAAAAATAATGAAAGAAATTCAGTTTGAACTGATTTAAGACGAGCACAACACAGGAGGGATCAAGGCAGGGTTTAGTCAGAGCAGCGTGGCTGGTAGAAGACGAGCAATCTTCTGTACAGTAACACTTTTCTATGGGTGCGTTTGATTCATGCTGCCTTACACACCAGGGCTCCTCAGGCTTACACCATCTTTGTTATTCTGCATCTTGTCTGTCACTGCAAGACCTTTGCAAGGGCAGGTTGAATCAAACGCAGCTGCGTATGAGTGATTGAGGTTACATGGAAGGTGTAGCGTTGATGTAATAAATCATTACTAAGAGGTATTTGGATGCATTAAAGCACCAACTAGGTACATATTTTTCCATCCCTAAAATAACATAGTGTTTCCCTCGGCTTTAAATACGCCTGATGCAAAGCAGCATAAGAACAATTATTTGACACCGTCCTTCAGATGCAGTTTAGCTAATTTTCTTTTTAAAGCAGACAGTGTGTATCTTGAGGTCTGTCAGATTGGTCCCAGCTGCATGTGGGACTCTTCTGCTGCTGCTAGTGGATCATTATAATCTTTCTGCTGAAGCTTGTCCTCCCACAGTTCTTGCAAACTCTCTGTTGGCTGCTACCTCTTTTATCATTATCACCCACAGTGTTTCTGAAACCCTTGTCTCCCTCAGTCTCATTAAAAGAAAACCTTCCCTTCCCTGTCGCGTCTCAGCTAATGTTCTGTCCCTCCTGCCTCCGTGACCATGCTGAACAACTGAGACTGTACAAAAAGCACAAGATGTAAGTGTGCACATGGGAGTTATTTTCAACCAAATATTCAGGAATAACAAAACATCAAACTGATAGAAATTCATTAAACAAGAGGAGATACACGTGTTTATTGAAGTGTTTAATTCTGTTAATTTTGAGGATTATGGATTGCAATTAATGAAAAACTGATAAGAAGATTATTAATACATACATTTGATCCTGATGAAAAGTCTATCAAGGTACTGTGCAGCATGTGGACTCAGTGTTTTCTTGCCACTCTTTATGCATGTATTACTGCATCGCTGTGGCACGGCATGGAGGCGATCAGCCTGTGGCCTTTAGGTCGACTGCATTGTTGCATCTGGCATCTCATCTTCCTCTTGTTAACACTACAAATACTCTGTTGGAGGTTTGGATCAGGCGCATTTGCTGGCCAATGAAGTGCAGTGAAAACATTGTCAATAAAGCAGGTATTGGTGCCTGTAGAGGTGGGCAGGTGCCAAGCCCTGCTGGAAAATTAGATCAGCACCTTCACCAGCATATGGCATGGCTCCCCAGAGCATCACAGACTGTGAAAACTTCAAAATGGACTTAAAGCAAAAAGAATCCTGTGCTTCTTCACACTTTCTCCTTATTCTGGGACCTTGGTGTCCAAATGAAATGCCAAATTCGTTTTTATCCGCAAGAAATGACTTTGGACCACTGCACCATGGTCTCTGGTTTAGGGGTGTCCACACATCGAGAATGTGCCCCAAACTCTTGATTGGGTTTGGCTTTACAATCCTCTGAAAGCCAGCATTATCTCTGATGCTTTTGCATATCTTTCTATTGCACTTTTTCTTTCCACTTAACTTTCCTATTAATATACTTGTATAAAGCCAATGTCTTTAGTGAGGCTCTCTGTGGCTTACTCCCTTTGTGAGGCGTCAAGCCGGAATGTCATAACATAATTGTTTTTATTTGCTTTCATATTTGGTAGTGTTGTCATTTTCTGATAAAATGAATTTAGGGTTTACATTAGCTGTAAAATAATCTCAGTGTAACAAATAAATTTTGTTTTCCACCATTGAAATACTTGAAATTTTAATTACCTGTCATACAGTCATGACTTAAGTTTCAATTCTAAAGTGCCAACAGCGGGTCAGTTTGATACATTAAATAATTTTACCTAAAATCCACATGCATATTTATTACATTAACCAGCATGAAAACAACACCACCTACAGTGATTTCGTGGTTAAAGTTTCATGAGATATAATCCCTAAATATGTGCCTTTTTCACACTTAGACATCTTATTGATGGCAGAAAATATTAGGTCCTGTCATTTTAAAAATATGCTCCTCACAAATCTGAGAGATTAGATCCAGTAAGACGGGCATGTTTATTTATCAGCTGCAAAATACGACCATGTGCTTGTGTGTACGTGGGGAAATGTGAGGCGCTCTCTCCATCTTGCTGAAGCCTGTGGAATGATGTACAGCTAACCTTCGTGCTATCTCTCATCCCTCCGTGAGAGCCCAGTGTCTCGTTGGACAGGAGCCACACGATGGATGGGCAGCTTGCTGCTACTGCTTCTTGGTTATTGATTTCACTGGCCTGCTGGCCTCGCTTTCCCCAGCTACCCACGACTAATTATAACCAGCCTCTGCTAGCCATGAAAACAGGTTGTTAGAGCACCAAACACCAGATGTGAGATAACTCAGCCATGCCTCCTGAACCTAACGCCTTGTTACATCTATTGGAGCCTCCCAAATCAGTTTTTTCTATATTTTTTCAGAAGGTTGGTGCGTCTCCCTCAGGACTTTTTTTTATGACAGCTACTATCGGCAGTGAGAGATCCTTCAGACACGAAGCTTCAGCGCTGGTTCATCTCTTATTCCGCTCTAGGAGTTTGGCTTTAAAACTGTGGAAACAGCTACATTTTTATCCGGCCGCCTCACAGTATGGTCAGATTCGGTTGGAAAAGCAGGTCTGAGGTCAGCACATGAGAGAGCTGGGCCAACGCTAAACTGACAAACAGCAGCGGTAGAGTTTTCACCAGGAGATTCTTCACTTCACAGAAGACTTTTGGAGTTGCTTGTAACAGAAACTTGCAACATCGCAAACAGAGTTTTCCAGAGCTAAAGATAAATTGCTATGCTGATGCTTATTTTTGCACCCCTGTTGATCTGCTAGTCGAAGAAGAAATTATGCAAATGAAACATTTTAAGGACATTTTCTAATCTAATTTTTTTTACTAAGTTCTTATCTCTTTACAACAGCTTAGGGTGGCTTCGCCTTTGGTTTCACCTTTTTGCTTCTGTCACTTCTCTCAACACAAACATCTCTCACAAATTACGCAACTTCCTCCTGTTTTATACATGTTATGTTCACAGTTTTTTGTGTAAGGTTCTTTTGCACATTTACTAATAAAAGAAAGTTGCCAGCTTCTGCAGAAATATAGGACTGACTGTAAAATCCTAATTACTTTGAGGCACCGCTTGCTTTGTTCTCAACACAGAACAACATGCCGACCCCTGTTGATAGGAACGGACGTATTCAATCTTAAATTAGGATGCTCAGAGTAAGCAGCTGGTGACTGGGGTCGGATGATTTTCATCCAAACAGGGACTTAACGGTGACCGGCTGCGCAGAAACTTAAAAGTTTGATCTTTTTTAAAATTAGTAAACACAGCACACCTGAGTGCTTCCAAGTCTTGCTGAGTTGCTGATGTTGGAAGCTAATAGTTTCAGTTTTTTAATTGAGTCACAGGAAGCATAAAAGCTGAAAGAAGTTAAAACTATTTCCTATAGCGGGATGGCAGCTGTTTATTACAGTTGGTATGAACAAAAGGTAGACGTTGACACTTCTGCAGTTTTCATTGTTTTGTGATAGGAGGCAGGTACAGAAAGTTTCCTCAAACTGTCTAAGGAGGAAATTGACCCAAAGCCAACTTCAGAAGGTACCAGGAAGGCTAACCGTATTTCAGCCAAGATGTCTGTTACACGCTTTGAGGTTTCACCCTTTGCCAGTAAAGCCGGGCATACACTGTACAAGTTTTTGGCCTTTTTGGGACGATTCTTCCATCATGCGAGAATTTTTTGGATCGGGCCGAGTTTCAGCTTGATCGTGCGTCCTGTGTCGTGTAGTATACGGGCGGTAACGAGGAGCAATTCCCCTCTCACGACCACCTCCCGATCAAGTATCGGATGGTTGGATGAAAATCAAACATGTTTGAAATTCAGTTGGCCCTCGTGAGCGATTGTGAGTGACCGTGAGTGATCGTGAGCGATTGTGAGCGCGTCCTGCTGTTGAAGCAGAGCTACGAGCCGATTTTCCCCAACCTCGCGGACTGTGCACGCGCAAACAAGGAAATTCTTCTTCGTCTTCTCAAACGAAAACATAGGAGCGGAGAGAAGCATGGCGGCGGTACGTGTGACATGTAGTCAAACAACGGAGGAGCAACTCGTAGAATTGCCAAGGCAGCGCGTTTCGTTCCAGTGAGCTTCATATTTAACAGTGAGCATCGACACTTCCGCCTTTTTCTTCTTCTACTGTTGACATTTGGCTTCCAGATAGAAGAGTCTGAGTAGCGCCATCTCTCTACGGGGCTGAGTCCGACGTGTGGTTTTTGAATGTACAGTGTGAGCACACAGGTCGCATCAGAGCGTTGGGCCGTACAGTGTAGCTGTGAACCTTTAAACCCTGCAGTTTCCTCGTACAGTTTGGCTTTTAACACCGCTTAGTTGTGTGGTCCTTTGTGTGCTTTTAGTTTTTTTTTTTTTTTTTGTTATGTACAGCACATTGGAAACTTTATTTATATAGCACATTTAACAACAGACAAAGTGGATTGGATTGGATTGTACAGTTTTAGCTGTGTCTGAGTACAACGACTGAAAATATCGTACAGTGCATGCCCGGCTTAACAGAGCTGGATTTGAAAAATGTTCAGAAATCTCAGTTAAGATAAGGATCTAAATACTCTGGGGAATACACAGGGAGACAAATATTTATAGTTAACAATGGCAACCATGCTATTTATGCTAATTGAAAATATTAAAAACTAGAGACAGCTTAAAAAGTCAGAACTGTAATCATTGTGTGTGTTTTTTTACATCATAAAAACCTGTTTGACAGCTGCTCCCACTCACACAGAGTGACGTCACCTCTGTTCCTCATATAAATGTATATTTTTTGCAGGAATGTTGAACGCTACAAATGATAGATCACGAAGAGAAACGTGAAAATAAGTTCAAATCGGTATGGGACAGTCAAAGCTTTATAAAACTGGAGAGCGAGCTTTTTATAACCATGAATTAAAAGTGAAATCGCCATACCGCAGTCCTCAGTAAAACAAATATTTTCTATCATATATATATATGTATATTACTTTTAGTAGATCAATAAAATCCAAGAAAGTCTCTACTACTACAGTCATCTACTAGATTATTTTAGATTAGTCTTCTCTATTTATATAATGACCTCTATGAGTACTTTTGCTTCAGTGTAGTTTTCGCTACTCTACCCACCTCTGCCTGTTCCGGTCTTGTCTTGTGACATCATCAGTTAATGAGTTCAAAACTTGTTTAAGAACAAAAACAATCAAGTATCACAACAAAAACATTTAGCACCAAAACCATAAATAAAATAAAAATTAATTAATTTAAACAAATCAGCTAATTGTGTGAGTATGGGTGGATAGCCTTATCAGATAATAAAAAGGATACCTTCCAAATTCAGGGGTCGTACCTTCACCGTTTTCCTTTTCCTGCTCGTCCTCTACAGCCTCTACCTCTGCTTGCTCCACCACCTCCTCTCCATCTCCCCCATTCTCCAGCTCCTCTTCTTCTCCTCCTTCCTCCTCCTCCTGCTCCTCCTCCTCCTCCTCCTCTAGCTCTTCGTCTCCCCTCATGGCTGGTGAGGTGAGCGTGATCATCAGCTTAAGCTTTGGATCTGTTGTAGTTTGTACCATGATGGCTGCCTCAGGCAAGGAGCTTGTGACCTCATATTTCTCCTCTGTCAGCTTCTGTAGCGGGATAGACACAAGAAAGCAGTTGAGGGCCAAGGTCACAGGAAGACTTACAGCTGAAGCAAAAGTCATCTGAACTGGCTAAAGTTTCCAGATGCAACGAAAAACGCAACAGGAAAGAAACTAACACTCTGTAGATATATTGTTTTCTGTAAATTGCACAAATCCAACCCATATAGCAAACTGCTGGTTTTCTATATATAAGGCTCCAAAAATAAAGGAGTTACATAGGGTTGTGTAAGTGTTCCCTTTATTTTTTGGAGCTATATATATATATATATATATATATATTTATATTTTAGGTCCGATTTATAGAGTTTTAGCCCGATTTATAGAGTTAATCTCCAAAACAAGTTGATTTGGGGGTTAGTTACTCTTTAAGGGTTAGTGCTCTGCATGTTTCATAAATATTTCCATGGTCCACCTCAACTAATTCAAATGGCTGAATAATCTCCCGGGTATGTCATTAGAGGCCTTGTAATGAACTAGTTTTGTGGATCCAGGGAAATGTTCACAACACGTAGGGTAAAGACTTCCAAACACCACTGGTCTACTACATAAAACTACTGAATATTTTGTTTGTAAAGTCACATCTTTAGAAATCCATGTGTGAGGATAATACTTCAAATATCAGCTGTAGAATTTGTTATCCGAAACCCTGGTAATATCAAAGTGATAAGGTTCCTGTTTACACCATGACGTTCAAGCAAACCTGCAGCTTTCATAGTGAATCTTTCTGTGAGTAAAACAAGTGTTTCTTTCTAAGTGCTACAGTCACTGTCAAAATGAGCAATGACTCACAAGGGGCCATTTGGCTCTGGGGAGAATATCAAAATCTCCGATATGAGACTGCTTGCCTGCTCCCACACACCCACAGGAGAAAATTTGCGCCTTTTTCCTACTCACAAGACATAAAAGTGAACTTAATGATAGGCAGAGTTTATTTATGCACAGCCCTGTTTAGCAGGAAAAAGTTTCCAGCATGTCTTAAATATACTAAATGCTATATTCTACTTAAAAACAGGATCCTTGCTGATTGCAAAATGTTCTCAGGCAGCAGTGCAGCAATAACTTAATTGAAGTACTTATGGTACTGTGCAAAATTGTTGAGTCCCCCAAGCTCCTAAAAACTAGGGTGAAATATTTTTTTCCTCCTAAAAAAAAAAAAATCATGCCATAGAGGGTTAACAATACTTACTGTTCCACTTTTAAAAGAAGAGGTTTTATCTCTTTTGAAGAACAAAAGATTTATCTTAAGGGAAGATCCATTTCTGAGCTTCAATATCAAATTGCATCTTGATGCAATTTGTTCCTGGGAGTGGTCATGAAAACATGAGTATTGTTCAAATTTATTTAGTTAGATCTAAAAGAAAAAAAAAAAAAGAAAGAAAAAAAACCCAACATTGTTAATCTCCCCTGGACTCCTAGTTGTCCGTCTTTTAAATGCTGCTGTTTATGTAAATAACATCCGCAGACTCGTTCCCTGTAAGCAGCCTGCAGCGATAAAACCAATTTTTTGTTCACAGCGTCTTTTCTCTATAACTTATGTAAAGTTACTCCAAGCTGTTTGCAAACTGCATTGAGTTTAAATATATTTCCCACATTCAGTCTTCTGCTTTCACTGTATTTGTGTTAGCGGAGGGAAGAACAGGAGCTCCGACTGGGATTACAACACAGGAATAACTTTTGGGTTTTACATGCCAGCTGCACTCTGAAACAAAAATTAAAATGCTTTTAAACCATGGATAAATATGTCACATTAACTGATGTTTATCAAATAAAATATTGCACAGTCTTATTCCATAAATAAGAATAAGCAGTCATGAGGCTCATTCAGATTCAAAGTACCTTTGGAAAATAACGTTTAAGCAGGTATTAAATATATTTTTCAACAAGCACACATTTCTCTAATATAATATTTTTGACTGCTCTGATGTAATATTTTAATCTTAAATGTCATGTTTTCATTAGCTGTAAGTGGAAGAGCCTCAAAACCAACAGCAAGAAAGGCTGGAATACATCTGTCTGAGTGTAATTCATCTATATGTGTTTCATTTAATGAATAAAGTTATTGGAATAAATGAACTTTCCAATAATATTCAAATTTATGTACCAAAAGAGAAGTGATAATTAGCGTAATTACATTTTTTAAAATGATCATAAAACATTTGTAGGGGAAAAACTCTGATCTAAAATTGGAAATTTAAATAAAAAAAGGACAAAAGCAAAGTTTAATGCAAATTTTAGAGGTTTACTTCATCGTGCAAGCTAGTCCAAACCTGCTTTATCTGTTCATTTGGCGCATTTATACCAAATGAAATGGTATAAATTATATTTTCCTGCTTCTGACAGCAAACAGGTTAAACTGGGATGACCAAAACTGAGATTATTCTACCAATGTGCAATGCTTAGCAACCTCCTTCTGAAAAGCCTTACCCTGGAGGTCCAGGGTAATTTAAAAGCACACCCTCCCATCCTGGGCTAGTTTTTGGGCTAAATTTCTATCCGTGTAATTTGTTTTAACCTTTGTAGGCGCTGTTAAGAAGACTGGTTCCAGGAAAAGGTTCCTGAAGTGAAAGCGTGTCTTTTGACATTGTTATTTTCAGTATTGACACTTTTTTGTTCTATTCTTTTCTAGCTTCCTCATCCCTCCAAATAATCATGTGGAGACACCTAATAATCAAGCGCAAAGGATGAACTGAAACTCTGGACGCCTGTAGATATCTTAAGCAGTGACACTGCCCCTTGACACCACCTATAACTTAAAAGTCTGCCTTCTAGCATGTTAAAGCAACTAAATAGGTGGTGGCTTCATACCTTCGCATGTAGGATAAAACTGTTTGAGGAGGTGGCAGAATAGAGAAAACAATTACAAAGATAAAAGCTTGTTGTTCTTGTTTGTTGCTCCTCTGTGTGAGCTCATCTCTGGATCATTGTCAGAAGCGTCACTTCAGAGCCATGACTTGTTAATGAGGAAATGTGACACATGGACATGACACCTCTCAACTTCACACTCGACTATATTGCTGCGTCGTGCCTACTTATGCTCACACTAACACCCACAGAGCTTTTCTGCTAGCAGCTCAGTGAACGCTGGCAAACAGAGGCGGAAAAATCTGGAGGCCTGTTCGACGCGCTTAATTTCGCCCGGTAAGAAATGCGTAATAAGCATAAACATCATCACTGTCTTTTGTTCAATTTCAAAAACTGAATTAAAGGAAAATTCCTATGCGTGTGTGCCAAACGGGTATCTTTTTAACCAGCTGTGGGAAAGAAAACAGCAGAGAAGCCGCATAAAGTAGATCCTAGCATGTGGGCTTGTGTGGACAAATGGGTCAGTGTGTGTCTCTGACCTGGATCTGTGTGGGTAAATTGTGACAGACAGTGTCCAGCAGTGTCTGTGTGGGTTTGTCTCTGCACATCAGCACCAGCTCCAGGTCCATGTCGCCTTTGATCAGGAGTCCTTTTGCCACCAGACCGACCCTCATGACTCCACAGAGCATGCCGCCTCCGCCGGACTCCCTGCTTCACAAATAAACGTAAGATAAGTCATCCTCTCCAAGTTGGAACACAACATCCATCTGCATCTGTAAAGTTTTCACTCTCTAATCAATTCTCACTGTAAATATTCATAATATTATGCCTAAAATCCGCCCAATATCCTTTTTAACATCTTATAAATACACACTCTTGGTAAACAGCTCTATTCTAAAGGTGTTTCAAACCTTGTTTGCTTGACATAATAATCAGCTTACAGGCAGCATGATTAAATTATTAAAATACAACGTTGCCGTTAATACGACAAAATAAGATCAGACAGCGCAATTCGGCGCTTTAATGAGAAGCAGTGAACCATTTATAAAAAGATTCATGAAGATATTCAACCATGAAGACGGTGTCTGCCCAGATGCCGCCAAGCTGTGGAGTTATTTCCCTCTGCCGACACACGCTGAGCCACCGAGGCTCCCAGAAAGCCACTGATAATGTTGCAGGTACTATACTAAAATCAAAACTACTACTTGATGCTGTAAGAGATTTGGTTATTCCAGCATCCCATGAGATATTTAGAGATGAAGCATTTTATCCGTTCATCTTTGCAAAGAACCTCAAGCTCTGTCAGACAAGATGCACAGCATCTGTGAACATCAATTTTCAAGATTTGCCAGAGTTTCTTAATTGGATTTAAGTCTGGACTTAGACTAGGCCATTCCAACAGATGACTACTTTAGCGATGGCTGTAGGCCAGTGGCAGTTCCCACATAAATGGTGCCCTGGGCACGCCTCTCCCTGGGCTACTTTTCGACTAACTAGTTTATAAGACTTGATCTGTGATTCCGCGGCAGGGAAAAATGTCCCCCAGACAAACATGTAACCTTGTCTCCCTATTCTCAGCTGTAAGCAGGGGACCGCTGCGCTGGACACGCATGAAAGCGAAGTAAAACTCATTCAAGACACAATTTACAGATAAGTTAGATTTAATTATCCGGTGCTTGAATACGCTCTTTCCAATGCTGCCGTTGGCAACTGCTCATATGAGCCGTTTCTAAACCGCCGAAGGTTTTCTTCCAGGATATTCCTGCATTTAGCTCCCTCAACTCTGACTAGCTTCTCTGTCGCTGATGTCGCCGCCATCTTTTCGCTGTCGGCGTGATGATCATGAAGATCTCAAATTCCCAGCTAACTGAACCACTGCCAGCCCTGCCCCAGGTTGGGCTCCTTCTACAACTATGTCACTTGTGTTTAATCAGCATCTTCCTGTACGTTACTGACATCAACATTAAACATGGCCTCTGTGGCTAAAAACTAATACCAAGTCTCAGTTAGTGTTATATATGTTAATTTTTCTGCTCACTTGTATCCCTCACTGGGTTCCTCTGCTCCTTCCCCGGTCTCCTCCCCGGGATCGTCCTCCTCTGTGGCGTCTGCTGGTTGGCTGTCCGAGTTGCTGTCGGGGGCATCGCCGCTGTTCTGATCCAGCCAATCGGCGACCTGCTTGAGCGCGCACTCGACGGTGGACACCAGTGTCTGGACGGCTTCCAGCTCCTGCGAGGAGGGGTAGATGGTGGAGTGCTTCGCCATGACGTGGCGGTCGTCATTGCTGAAGGAACGGAAGGACCTCTGAAAACGAGGACAATTGACGGATTTTGTCATTCGGATGAAATTTGGCCAAAAAAAAAAAAAAAAGAGAGAAAAGAAACATTTTAATCGTAATGAAAAAAATTAACAAAACCAACTTGTGTGTGTGTTTTTTTTCCCATTTAATTATAAAGAAAACAACAGACAAGAAGATACAAGAAAATTTGAAAATCTGAGCCTTCTTTTGGATGCAGGAGTATTTCTTGCGTTCTAGCTGCTGACACAGCATCCAGTATATATTTTTTTATGAATAAGAAACCCAGGAGAGTTCACCGATCCAGGCATAAACGCACACAAAGCCATCAGGAATCCATCCTAACCCCATACTCACACCCTATCCGCCCGTCCTAATTCAATCACACATCTTGGCCTTGGGAATTCGTGTCAGCTCTTCAGTCTTTCTGATTTGCTCTTCCGTGCTCTTCAGAAGGTTCATGAAAGGAACGCACAGAAGGAGGACACCAGGTGCCAGGCATCAAATGAGGGTGTCTCAGGGGAGAGTTAATGACAGAAAATGGAGGGAGCTTGCCACAGAAGTAAAGGAGGAGGAGGAGAATGGATAACACCAGGAACAGAAAATGAGAACAGTACAGTCTTTAAAAACGGATAGGAACAAAAAAATGGTCGTGAAGGTGGATGCCCAATGATGAAAGGAAAAGTAAAGAGATAAATAAAGTGGAGCAGCAGGTGCAGTGGGTGCTTTTGTTTTTTCATCCGGCAGTAAATAGCAGCCAGACAGAGCTCTGTGTCTACATGTGGATTTACATAAAAAACCCTGCGGTAAAAGTGTTCCTGTTTTCATCATTTCTTGTGTCACATCCAGAGTCCTGGTGGTATAAGTAGAGAAGACATATTTAAGGCAGCGAATAAAACGCTGGTGTCGGGTACAGCACTGAACCACTGCCAATAATCCCATGTGACAAAGATACAGGTACACCTTGGCAGAGTTCGATGTCAAATCATCTTAATTTAGCCAAAAGGTCTGTTTCTTATAGTAAATGACACAAGCATCTCAGAAAAGACAAAGCAATGTAAAAGGAGTCTCGATTTAAAAAAAAAAGGTTTATTTACACATTTTCAATTATTCCACTTTAATAATCATTCAATCTGTTCTCAATAATCAGATAAATAAATCTTTATTGGCCTTAGAGCAATTAAATCTGCTAAGCAGATTTATGCATGTTTCTACTTTGGAGACGAGCTCCAAGTCTGGTTGGAAGACCTCCTTACAATCACTCCTTTGAAACAATAACATAACTTCCAGTCAAAGAAAACATGTTGTAACATGTAAAATTAAAAACATGTAAAAGTTTTCCTTGAATATAAATCTGCTAGCAATATAAATAATAATATAAATAAACCTTTTTTGGCCTTCATGATCCGAATATTTGAAAAATATGAACGGCAGACGCAAGTTTTCCACTGAGCTCACTATTCAGCTACAATATAATCAGATTCAGTGTGTTTTCATAATTGTACAACTACAATATGATTCCATTTATAGCGGCGGGATATAAAACACATCATGCAGGACGCCTGGTTTACATGCTAAGTCTATAGTGGACGCGCCTCTCTGAGGGTCCAGAGGTCCTGCAGCGCGTTTCACCTGTCGGTAGCGCTGCATTTTGAAAATCTGAACTTTTGCAGCTGAACGCAGAGCGGCAACATATCAGGTACTCCGCTATGTGACGTAGTGACCGATTTTCTGATGGGATGGAAGGACCATGAACAGACGGGAAGTTGACAATGGGGGACAAACTCATCGTCGCTGTTTGTGCTCCTCCTGTTATCTATGATCAGTCGAGCTTTCACTACAGAGGCAGTAACGGACCTTACCTGGAGGAGGATTAGCGAGGAAGTTGGGATCTCGGGTAATTTATCAAAACTTTTACCGTAGTAAATATTTCCCCGCGTTTGAGGAAAAGCACAGGGTAGCTCCTCCCAACGCGCGTCAGACCAGTCTGTCCACCGCGTCAAAAACGCTCTGAGCGTTCAAATCACGTTTGGTCAGAACGCCGGATCAGAACGAGGAAAGGGAATGATAGTTTGAAATGGGATAATAATTATTAAATATCAGTAGTAAAACAACTTTAGCTGCTCATTAAATAGCAACGTTGTATGGATGTAACTACTTGTTAAAACAACAATTACTATCATATAGCTTAAATGTGGTGAGAATAAAAAAAAAAGGAATACCAACATCGTCCAAAAATAATAGTTCCAAAACAATACAATGAGCTGTCTCTATCCATGATCATTCCTGTCTTTAATTGTGCTTGAAAATTCTAATAACCATTTAAAAAATATATTAATTTTAATAAAAATTTTTGTACCTCTATGGATGTTCATTCACTGTACTCAGCAAAACATTTACGGAACAGCAAAGGTAATTATGTATGCACCATTACGTTTTTTTTCCCTGTTTGATCCGCTGTTTTACTTTCTGTCAATTACTTCTTTTCTCGGTCCGTCTATTTTTCATAAATATGCCACTATCAAACAAATAAAACCATCGTAACTTTCAAATCGGTAAAGTTTCTTTTAGAATTGTCGACAACGTCAAATATTCCTGCTCAGTGTGAGGCAGTGTGAGTTTAATGTGAGGATGGAGCTCCAGCCTCGCTGCAGAGTAGACCTGCTTATCTCAAAGCCCCACGTTTCCCTTTATTCTCCAACACATCAGCGCTCAAACGCAACACACACAAAGAGCACAGATGACCTTTTCAGAGTGGCGGAGCCTGAGGGCTATTATCAATCTACTTAAAATCCAAGGACCACCTTTGCGCGCACAAACGGACAAAGTCTGTGATGAATTCCCGGAGACAACTAAAA
Source organism: Fundulus diaphanus (assembly GCA_037039145.1). NCBI lineage: Eukaryota > Metazoa > Chordata > Actinopteri > Cyprinodontiformes > Fundulidae > Fundulus > Fundulus diaphanus. Next base: position 15,644,900 of record CM073141.1, on the reverse strand, counting down.
AAGCTTCCTTTCTATATCCTAAAAATAAAGCTTCTTCCTGAAATCAACTTTTTTAAATGGCAGCAGCTCTTCTTGATGGAATAATCACATCTACGTACCCACAACACAAGGACGTGCGCACAAATAAAACACACACACACTCCACGCTGATCCTAATTGAAACGGTGACACTCTCTTTCACTGAAGTGACTGAGATAAAGCCATTACCAGCGTGGAGAACAAGCGCAGCACCATAATAAGTGCAGCCTCACAGCCTGTGTGGTTCAGGATGTAGAGCGTTGTTGGCTACATTTAGGAGAGTTCTCACTGAGGGTCAATTCTGCTTCTCCACAGCTTTGTAGCCAATGACGGGAAACACACGTGGCCATCTAAGATGCCCTGAAGAAATAATGCTGTATTAAAATATGTGACACCGGCTCTTATTAGCCTGTGTCCTTTTTATTGGGCCCAGAAATCCAGTGTTTCTAGTTGATTTTTATCTATATTTAGCGATGTCAGTTAAGAAATACCAAACAAATTCTGATGCATTGAAACTTGACTTATAACGACTCACAGTTCTGAGAGCGCAGCCAACATTTTCTCACAACGCCGGGTTATCCATCTCATCCTTGTGTGCCTTCCCAAAGCTGTGTTTAACAGAGCAGCCATTGCAGATTTTATGAGCTGTAGCTAATGGGAGCTTCTGTGACCATAAACCAAACTGAGAGGCGGGACGGTGCCAGCGGATCTATGTATGACTGCTTGACTGCGGGGGGGCCGTTGTTGGCCAGCTGCTGGGATGACCATGTAAATCAGCGCAGTTAAGTGGGACTCGCTGACAAGAATCGACCCTGCGAGACAGCGTGTGCGCGGATAATGCTGCTGACATTACGGCGAGTGAGCGAGTGCCGCTGTGACAGGACTTGGAGCGGAACATCACAGGTTCGCGGGTTATTATCGAGATCCGTGGTCATGTTGTTTCTGGATCGACAAAGAAACATGTCTCTTAAAGGCAGACGGCTATTAGAAGCTACCTGTACAGTATATTCCCTTGTCGCTTTGTCTAATAAATGGGGGAGTGAGAGGAAATAACTCAAGCATGATGAATGAATCAGAGAGATTGTGATCCGGCTTGCCTCGAGAGTCAAAATTAGATTGCATTCAATTTGAGCACATTAACCTGAAGCTGAACAGAGGCAGCGATAATTGACTTCAGGTATTTTTTGCAGAGTTACGGTTAACAGTGTTTATAGTGTTTGAGCCTGCTTGGCTGTAAAAAACCTGGATGCAATACTGCGACAGGACACTGCCAAGAAGTCAAGAATTACGACAACTGCACAGTTTATGAACTATAATTAAAGAGGGTCTGCATGTGCATGCAGAATGTCAACAATACACAATTAAGTCTGCTACCATGAGGATTCATCTACAACTTGTACATTTAATTGCTTGTCTCTTCTCTTCAGCCGCATTGCTTTTGAGCAACATCTCATTCATCCAAAGCAATATTCAGTCCAGTTTATTTACACAATAAACCAGTCCAATTCATCTCCAGTTCAGTCCAAATTCAAATAATTCATGCATTTGGATTATGATTAAATTACTCAAAGTCCATTAAATTTCATAAAGTCACATTGTACCAATCCCTCCTACTGAGCAGGCGCTGTGTATGGTGACAGTGGAAAGAACGGCATCATTTTAACAGCATGAAACATCCAGCAGGACCATCTCAAACCTCTGTCATCTGTTGTGAGCAGCTGGGAGTGGAGAAGACAGGAGGGAGGTGCATACAAAAAAAAGAACTAAGCCAGGGGTACTTTCTATGGAAAATAAAAACAAAGTGTATGCAAAGTTAATGGGAGCAGCAGCTCTATGAATGAATCCATCGATTATACAGACATTAACATGACGATTAAGGCTGGACATTTGGAAATTGAGATTTGCAATATTATTACTGTATCTTGCAACAACGTTCTGTTGTAATAGACATTTTCCTTCCTTTTTTCCATTGCCATTCTGATGTAACCAACACTGTGACTTTTAGCATCTTAGGAACGATCATCTAACTTACATCAGAACATCTAGTGCAGATTTCATCCAACAGGCGTGATATACATTTGGCATGGTAACTGTGAATGCGTGCAATTAAGAATATAACAGCTAACAAATATCGCTATATTAACAATGTACACACCAACATTTCAACAGTTCATAGAGTTGAAACCAGATGTTTTCACACGCTGTAAAAAGACGTTTTTTCTCACTAACATGAAATGAGACTACACTTCAGGTCAGTAAGGACTATCAAAATGATTTCATTTAGTGCAAGAAGATAGGTTTTTAAAGAGAAACTACTGCTATTATACCTTCTTAGTCGTCTTGTAAATCTAATTTCATGCCACCCAGAGTCTGAGTTTAGCCCAAAAAACATCTAAATGTGAATGTCTGGCTTTACAAGTGTTGCGTTTTATCACACTTTATTTTAATTATCTCATTTGGACGAGTTGGCATCGTGTACTTTAGAGTAGAGGCTCACAATTAATTGGACTGAAATTAAATACTCATACTTAAACCCGTGTCTATGTTTGCATCAACAACTCACTCACTCACAAAACAGGAAAGAACAACAAGCTTTTAAGTAATGAGCCATATTTGTGAATCTGCATAAATTAGTGCCATTTCAATTCAGAGTCATCAGGGGGGTTTCAAGCAAGAATCCCTTGTTTAAGGTTACAGCAATTTAATCAGATTTACTTTGAATATAATAGCTATGATAGACATTTGGAAGTGGATTTGTTGGTGAGTTTTTACATCACTGTTCTGCTGTGTACCAAAGCGCACTTGAGCCTAATGTCACTGAATTTTGGACATTTTCCTACAGGATTTTCAGGTGAGCAGCAGAATTCAGGATTTCATCAATCACAGAAAGTCGTCCAGATCATGAAGGAGCAAAGCAGCCCCAGACCATTACACTACCACCACCGTGTTTGACTGTTGAGCTTGTCACCTGGAACCAACCCCATGGATCCCATTTTTTGCCCCGTCTCATTCTTGTTGTTCAATTACCAACAAATACGTTAATTAAGGCCAGTGAGGCCTGCGGTGTGTTTTAGACGTTGATCTTGTTTTTTTTTGGGACCGCCTGGATGAGTCAACAATATTAAACAAAATTAAACCAGAAAAATGTAGTTAAGCCTTAATTTAAGAAGGGGAGCAATTTATTCTCACATAGACTCCCTTTAAAAATGAAATCATCCCTCTGAAACTGCATATTAGCATTTCTTTGACAATAATGTCTTATTATGACAAAAAAGCAAAAATGGAAGAAATCCGTTTCATGCGCTGTACACCTTCACATGTCACTGGTGCTTTTAGGCCACACACTCACCAATTACACCCCATTTCATGCTCCACTGGAACCTACCGGCTGGCAGGACCGTGTTACATAACCACATTACCGAGCATTTACAACTTACAGTGTGCACTAACGTTCAAACGCTGCAAATGCAAGAAAACACAAAGCACACCGTGGCAAAAACCGGGGGAAAACTCAATAAACACAAACCATACAGGAGCGTTAGAGCGAAACATGGATATAAAAACATTACGTGATCATTCATGCTAATCACTTCCATCACCTTCATCCATCAGCCCCACATTTGGCCTTAATGCCCTGCAGTAAAAGCACATCAGTTCAAGGTGCTGTGATCAGTTACACATGCTGCCAGTAGCAGCTACTGCGCTACTAAATGGAGCAGAATCCACGACTCTCCTCTCCTCTGCTGCCTGTCTCATCCAAGCTCCTCCTGTCTCTGCAGCCATCTGCTGTAAATTACATGACCTAACGCCAAGGACAAGACTATATCAGTGGAGATAGAAGGGATAAACCTCATCCATGTGTTCGTCCGAGGTGCACTTAATGCCTTCACTTTCTTTTTTTCTTTTTCTTTTGTTAAACAGAACTTTTTAAATGTGTTTATGTTTAGGAGGTGGAAATGACAAAATGCTCTTCAGTGTGTCTAAAAGTGTGAAAAGAAATAAGAAAATGAAGGCAAAAAGGTGTCAAAACTGCAGAGGTAGATAAAGAGCTCTTATTAATTTTTGGAAGCCGGAGTGAAAACAAAGGGTTGTTTGTTCAGAAGCTGACAGCACAAGCCTTCATACTGAAACTAATACCCAGAAAAAAAAACAGCATCACCTATAAATACCATGGAAAAACATTTCAGAAATGCTGTTTGGGAAGATGTCACACCTCCTTAGCACAAAAAGAAAAATATACTTAAAAAAAAACTCTCCTCAAAATAGTCCTTGAGAGACGGAACAAGCAGGAAAGGAGGGAAAAAAAGGCAACAACTCGGTGCCTTCTCTGCAATATCCAGCAGCCTCGGGGGGATTGCATTAAAAATTCATCCTGTGATTTATCTGCACTCTGCTTGGCTGGCAGGCCGGCCTCACCGTACTCCACCATCCTGCTTATTGGGCGCCCTCGTACTAGCTGCCGCTCAAATGACCAGACATGCACGACGGTACACACGCAAGATGGCAGGGTTCACTTGCATCAAAATATCGAAACGAAACCTGGAGCACGGCGGCATCAACATATTAGAGATACGATCAGCACCAAGCCAATCAGCTGCCCAGAAGCATGGTGGGTAAAAAAAAACGAGCAACAGCAAAACCATATACTGGAACATTTACAGTAGCAGTATTCCCGCACTACATTCTTTAGACAACCAGGATGTTCATTGAAATTCTGCCAGAATCAGTCAAGCCCATAAAGCAGCCTTCGAAACATCAACACACGGCCTAATTTGTACTAAAGTACTGGTCTGTGTGCGGTGTGTGCTTCCCTACTTTGCTCCTGGTAATGCACAGACATGGTTTATAGGCACTCATAAACCCTTTTATGACCTGGTTGCTAAAAGCAGGTGTATTTTTGCCAAAAGTGTACTGGACTAGAAGAGGGAAATATCGATGATATGAAAATATACAAACTGTTAAATAAAATATAAATAAATCACTTACTGAGGAATATAAAATGGGCATAAAAAGGTGACAAGGAGGAACAAATAAATACAACGCTAGGTTACCTTTTGTGGTTATAAGCAAAAAAAAAGAAGAAAAAAAGAAAAATGTAAGCATTTTGAACATTCTATACTTAGTTTTAAAACAAAAATACGTAACATGGTCTAATTGTTCTCTCCGGGTACTCTGACTTCCTGCCAAAGGCTAACTGGTCTCTCAAACTGCCTTTAGGTGCGACTGTGAGTGTGCTTGGTAGTTTGTCTCTTGTGTCTCTGTGTTGGACTGGTGACCTGTCCAGAGTGTAGCCCGCCCCTCGCCCAGTGACCGCTGGAGAGAGGCTCTAGTAACGGAGTCATATATTCATGCATGTACATTCTGCATGCCACAACGGATACAACGTTCAAACTGTAACTGTTTACAACAGAATTATACCTTGATACCAGTTTCTGACTTATGCCTAAAACTAACTCTTACACATGGGAAAGTACATATACTGTTGACAACAACAAAAGGGGGAACACAAGCAGATCTAGAGCGATTTTTGTAGGGAACATGACAATCTTCATAGATTCTGGGGTTTGGGCACCATAATTAAGAACTATCTGTCTTTTTCTGTTTGATACTGTTTACCCTTTTCTTTCAGGCATTACCTTGTTCAGCTCACATGTGAAGTGGTGACTCAGGCAAATTAATGTAGGAAAGCTGTATTATTGTTTCTAGTGTATAAAGCGACAGTAGACATAAGAAAAAACATCTTTTTGTATCATCTCTGGACAGAACCTTTTCAAACACTTCACTTTGGAAATCTCTGTATTCTTACCGCCAAAAATATTCTTACATTTGGGTGGAAAGTGTAAACTCAGCATAAGACCTCAAATTTTCAGTATGTCAAGAAATCCCCTTCTTACTTCAACAAAACAATGCAAAAAAAAAAAATACAAAAAGGGTAATATCTTCAACTGCTTATATTGCTCCTATTATGAGTTAAATATCATCCTTGATCTTTTTTGCACTATTTACACTGATTCATAATGTGTGGCGGCATGCTTTTGCTCAGCTGCATTGCGACATGAGGGAATGGTGCAGGGAAATGTCTGGAGAAACTAACTGGCAACTCTGGGTGGTTTATAAGACGGTGTTGCCTTAACTACGCGCAGTAATGAATTGAGATCTTGAAAAGCGGGACCTGTAATCGACTGGGAGCGTGCAGACCTTCAGAGAGGGAGTACTGAATGGACGACGTTTGAAAAAAGGAAAATGAATGGCTAATCTGGACTTTGTGTTCCGTTATTGTGAAGTGTGAGCCGATGTACGCATTTAATGAACTTCTATACCAAAATTAAATAAAATAAGTTGTTTGCTCTGCATTATGACACCATTGCCAAGGTCAGCATTTACTGCATTAAGTCAGGAGTACCGGTAATCACAGCACTGCGTTTGCAGCATGGCTATGCACTGCTCTCATTACCCTTGGTTATTTATGAGCACAGCTATGTTTCCCCTTTGTGCAACGTCCAACCTCAGTACCTTCAGTAACATCTTGTTTTCTATCACAAAAGCACTTTTCTCCGCTCCAGCCCATTTTTCTTCATTCTTCTGCCTCCCCAACAACCCGACTCTTCCACTTCTTCACTTTTTGTACCAATTTTTCTCCTCCCTTCTGTTGTTCTGGTATTTAATAATTCATCTTCTGCTCAGCCAACCCCCCCCTCCCCCCCATGGGAGAGGAGCTTCCACTGTCACAAGCCAAGACCATTAATCAATCGCTCGCCCTGCACACGTTTTACCTCAACCTTTCTGCTCCTAGCATCCATTCTCCACCCCTCCCCTCCACTCTGAACGTCTCTTTTTGCTTTTGACATTCTTTTTAAAAAAAAGGTTTTCGTATTATTCTGTCCATCATTTATGTTTTTATGTTCTTGGTTGCTTCCCTCTTGTCATTTTCTCTTTCCTCGGCTCTCTTTGATCCTCTGAACCATCCTCTCCGCTCTGTACTGAGGTTCCTTTGAACAGCATCTCTGTGCTCCTGTAACAGGCCTCTTATGCGTCTTCTAACATAATGAACAAACTCATTGCTATGTTTTCACACTCTTTCTAAACCTGCAAAAATATGCAGATAAAAAGAGCTTCCTTTTTTTTCTTCAAACATGAATATTTATGCACCAAATGTCAGGAGAATATTTGCAAGACAAAGCACATTCATTAAATCTAGAATTATTAATTATGTAGTGATACTAAGGTAGAAGAAAAAAAGAAAACCCAAAAGGTCAGAAGAAAAGGACTTGACACTATGAAACCAGTCCTAAATAAAGCATCTTCTACACAACCTCCACCCTCTGCTAACGATATATAAAATAACTGCATCACAAATGCATTAAAACAAAATCATGTTTTATTTTAGTAGCATAAGTTAATTAAGAAGGGCATGTTATTAAGTAACACAAAACTGTTATTTGCTACATTTAACTTAAAAAAGGACGTTGGACCACTGAGCAACAGCCCAGTCTTATTTCGCCCTAAGCCCAGATGAAACACTTCTGACGCTCTTACTGGAGTTGCTTTACACAAAGAAAAGGAAAGTTGTAACTCGTGCCCTGGATACATCTGTGTGGTGGATCGTGAAGCACTCCCTGAAACCCTTAATTGGGCTTTGGCTCGGAGTCGTCCAGTTGCTGTGGTAATCGCTGGTGCCGCTTTTTCGATCAAACATTGTCCTGGCACTCAACTTTCCTTCAGAATACTTGCACACAGCACTCACTCTGTTATACAGGCAGACCTTCTTGCAACGATCTTGTGTGGCTTACCCTACAAGAGGAAGTCAGATCGTAAACTTTCGTTTCTGCTCCTATCATCTGTTTTGCTTCATTTCTTTATTGTTCTAAATACTCTTGTTCTCTGTTTTTATACTCTACCGCCTCTTGCATCTACTCCATTCTCATTGATGTATGAGCTCTTCTTCCCTATCTACCCTAAAAAAGCATTTATCACACATCTATTCCTCGGCCCTAAGACTCACGCTATCTGTTAGCGATGTGTATAACAACTTATCAGATCGAACTCATGGCCTTTTGTCTGGAGAAGTGATTTCTCCACAGTGGATAACACACACACGCACACGCACACACACACACACCGCCAGCCGCCACAAAGCAACCAGTGCATTACCATGCCTGCAGGAGGAGTGGTCACTTGTTTCCTTCCTGCTGACGCCCACTTCTGGAGTTGGCGGGCGTGTGTTGGGGTGCGGAAGCAAGGTTACTCGTCAGGATGTTGATGGCGAGACGTTTCTGCTCCTCATGTGCTCGTCTCTCCCTCTGGCTCCTCTAGAAAGATGGTTTCTGGTGGATGAACGGCAGGAAGAGAGAAGGAGAAATGTTTGGTCATTACAGCAAGAGCCGAGCAAACGGCCACATTGCGAGGCTATTTCCTCTACTCCACAAAAACTACAAAAAGACAAAATTGGGGAACTTCCAAAGTTATTCACGTCCCTTGATGTTGGTCACATTTTACCACATTCCAACTACAAGTTTCGTTGTATTTTATTTTATTTTTTGGATTTGAATGTGACAGGCCAACAAAAAGAAGTGCATAACTGTGGATGGAAAAGGATGTATGACGTTCAAAAATATTTACCAACAAAAACCTAAAGATCGCCGATGCATAATATTCACTCTTCTAGTCAATGCTTCGTGGAACCACTTTTAACTGCATTTGCAGTTGAATCGTTTGAGTACGTCTTTACAAAAAAGCTCAGGCTCAGCCAGATAGGATGAATTGTGTCTATGTAAAGTCAATCCAAAAAAGGTCCAAAAAAAACTTCTTAAGCTGAAGTTGTTTCGCTGCGCATCCAGGATGCTTTCTCAATTCAAAATGTCTGGAGTAATGTGGAGTCCAGTTGTCTTTTTAAACCTTTTTTTGGATTAATCATGACCAGAACATCTGCTTCCACATGTTCACACAGTTGAACCCTTTACTAACAGAGGGACTTCTGAGGGCAACTGGTTTCACAGGGTTTTACTTCAGGTTATCAGAGTGAAAGGAGGATGAATACAAACGCATGCAGGGTCAACAAGACTCTACTGATAACTCTCAACACCCTCTCAGTTCACTTCACTGTTTAATCCTGCAAAACTCTGCTTCACTGACACGTTTCCTCCAACTTTCCTACTCTCACACCAACACATTTGTACCTGCAGAGGTGCAGGAGTCTGTCCTGGCGTAAAGGATCCGACAGACTCACTGATAAGTCCACGTGCAGATAGATGTAGACACACATACGGTAAATGCATGCAAAGAGCCTCGCAGGCCCCTATTCATATTTCATGAGCTGGCAATGTTCCGATGGAGGGGGACGTTAAACAAACATGTGCTTGTTTTCATTCACTGGCTTACAAACATGAGCCTAACACACCCTCCTTAGGTCACCGATACGGCTGCAAAATTACCAGAAGCTTTGGGAAATATGTAGATTTGCAAATTCAACAGATGACCTTATCAGAGCCTTATTTTATTGGGTTTTAACTACAAACGTTCACACAGGAATGTTCTAATTTTGGCCTTTGGTATAAGTTAGTCCCCAGCCGTCTCAAATAAGGAATCTCCTAACATTGGGCTTAACCCTTAGATTTCTGTACACAAAGAAATTAGCTTTACAAATACAAAGAAAAAGCAGTAATAAGGGAATTAGATGAATAAATGTAAATAAACTGAACTGAACCGAATCTAATATGTAGGCATGGATATTAATCTGTACTGTGACCCGAACAAGAATAAAAATCAAACATTTAGATCATAATTTTCCTAAGACACTTCAAAAAATTGAAAATAACCTACATCTCGTATTTGCAAAGTATCCTGGACAACTTGATGTTATTGGGAAACACATACAGGAAAAGATAAACATTCATGTGGTAGATTGTCTTTCCAACACAAGATCTGCTCGATAATTAAACTCGGAAATAAAGAAACCTGATATGAAAGGAAAAAAAAGTGAAATGGTGAGAAGTGGGAAATTTCCAGACCAAACATCGAAGTGGACTGAGCTGTAACTGATCAGGGGCCGCTGCATGCGGGATAGAGAGAATAGGAAAAGCACGAGAAGCGCTAAACAATAAGACAAGTACAAAGTGGAAGACTGAGTGGAATCGGATAAGCAACAACACAGATATTGAGCTAACCCCTCGGGCAAACAGACTCCAGCAGAAGCATCTCCTCATTTTCTCCTCAGCTCACCGCCTCTAAGCTGTTGGCCTCAGGCCGGCCACAATGACAATTACCTCCTCAACACACCTGGCAGCGGCAGAGTCTGTGTCCCGACACCCGCGTACTGCCAGCTACCTCGGAGCCAGCTTATTGCTGGAGGCGGGTAAGCTCTCCTCCAACATGACTTGGCCACTTAAAGACTTCATGCACATGATTAGGGTGCAAGCACATAAACACAAGCGCTCAGCCAAGAGGCATAATAGCAGTGTGCCAGCCCCCCCCCCATTTGATTTTCATTATCAGAACAATTCAGTAATAAACAACAAATTCATCTCTCAGTCTCTTTCTCACAGCACTTTTCTTCTTCTTTTTTCTGAAATGAGAATCATGTGCGCAAGGATGATAGATTGTTGTCATTTTTGATTGTAAAAAAGAATATTTTTTACACAAAATGGAAACCAAATGTTTATTAAATCAAACCCTAAATGAAGCCCTCTAAAGAATAACAACATGTGGCCTACAGTCGGCACATCATCTTCAGCACCCCTCTGGGAAATTAACAAGACCGGGTTCTCAAATCCATGGTTTCATGTTGGCAGTGCAAACTTTGCAGCCAGTTTCTTAATAAATCCTCCAGCGGTTTTGTCTTCCTTGGACTAAAACTGATCAATTATTACTTTTGTTTTCCACGCCCTACCATTTTTGCTGCCTTTTTTTTTTTATTCCTCTCTCATTTACACCATGCTGGCTGGTCATTAAAGTGTGATTGTGAGCCATTCTCCTGAGAGAGAGAGGAGAAAACTGTCTGAAAACCTGCCTCATTAACACTAGAGAAGGCTCGTGGACATGAGCTTGAACGCACGCATCCGGGCGTGCACGGAGACACCAAAACCCATTAACTCTATCACGTCCCGCAGTTATTGCATCGATTTCCACAAGAACTTTATGCAAGAGGGGGAAAAAAATGACACACCTGTGCCGTGTGCTTCCTTTCCCGGCTGGGGACAGGAAAGGGAAAATTTTGAAATGGAGAAGGGAACGAAGTGAAAGATGACAGAGAGATTGCAGAGCTTGAGAATTTGCTGAGGAAGCTGTGGGCAGCAATTTACACCTTTCTTATCTGATAACCGTCAGACAAGATGAACAGCAGTGGAGACAGAGCGGCAGAAGACCGAAGCCAAGGATACTGTGCTAATTAGGGCTAGCGGAGCTCATTTTCACAAGGTTTCCCCTCGTAGAGTTAGGGTGTATGCTAAATAAAGCAACTAAGGGGATCGGCTCCTTCATGTTGTGATAATCTTCAATACGCACAGAGCTATTAGAAATGTAGGGCCACACTGTTGCTGTGTATGTTCCTGTTTTCATGTTTGTTGCTGCTGGCCTGTTTTTATCTAAAGTACGTTTGGGTGCACTTCAGTGAAGCCGTTCTAGAGCAAAGCTCAACCTTGGAGAGACATGAGCAGATTTAAATAGGACTGAAGTTTTCGTGAAGCCAGTTTGTGTTTAGAGATTATTTTTCATCTGCAACGTATCTACGCGATCCCGCACACCTTTGAGAGCACGCCGGTCAACCAGCCGGTTTCTGCTCGATGTCCTGAGATCAAAGCTAAAAACGGAGAGGAGATGGAGCAATCGCTGTGGCTGTGGAGTGTCCTGCCTATACAGGTCTGCACCACTCAGAGCATAAAATCAATAAAATGTCTTTTAAAAACCCATCTCTTTCCCCTGACCTTTGACTGACTGAGTGGGAGACACTAAATAGTTGTTCAAAATCTCAATTCTCCTGTTTTTACTCATCCTTGTTACAGTTTTATTCTATTTATTTTATGATCGGTGGTGTAACTCTGAAGCACTTTGGTTAACTCTTCTTTTTAAGTGGGCCTCGCAAATAAATTTGGCATTGACACTGTACATTTCTCTCATCCACGTATTTGTAAGTATTTTACGTATCATGATCTCTGCTGAAAAACACGATTTCTGACCTTCAATATAAAACAGAGTAGTAATTTGCAACCTACAGCTCCTTCTCCACACATATAGCCAACCTGGTTAAGATGTATAAAAATCCTTAAAATAAATTGTACTGTATTATAATATTCTAATCGGCAACCTGAAGTTTTGATGCAGTCCTGCGGTAGTGAGATTTTCCTGACATTAAGTTCAACGCGCATCTCATCTGCCACACTTGAATTGCTCTCAACTTTCCCATTTTGAAGAGTAACCAAGAAATTTGCGTCTGCGGTACAAAATATCTTTATGAACTAAAAAGGAATTTATGAATTAATAATAAAAACTTCCCTAATGGTGACGCACCAAGCAATCGCTGGTGACCAGAACTGAACTGTTTCGTGTTTCAGCAGACCTGGTTTGAGCTCGTTCTGTTGGAAATTAAACTTAATTAAAGCTCCCTTTACTGAAGAGCGAACACATTGAGAGTTACAGTAGGAACTGCCATGTATTTTAAACGGATTAGAGAAAGTGCAGCGAATGTAAATTGATGTAGCTCTTTATTGTTTTTTTCCCTGCATTCTGTATCAGCCCCAAAATCTGATTGGTGCATCTGTAGTTCCAAAATGCCCTGATCCACCTAGAAAAAAGGATGCATTTAAGAATGCTTTGGTTGCATTTATATTACAGGAGTTGTTAAGTTGGCTAACTGTTCAGGGTGTATCCCACCTCTCATCCAATGACCACTGGAAATAGGCACCAGCCATTCCACGACCCAGCATGGACAATCGGGTATAGACAAAGGATGGATGGATTAATTTAAAAGTTGAATACCAGTGACACCAGTGATTTTTTTTTTTCATTTAAATTTCCTAATGTGACATTTTTTTCCTTGTGAGTGCCGGTAAATGCACAGCGCACTAAGTAGTCAGTGTGCTACGCTGTTTTATCATAAACCATACGTGCTTGCCTCCAGGGTTATCTGTGTAAACATCTGCAAAAGTCTGTGGTAATTAAAAATGCCACACAGACACCAGAACACACAGATCTCCTCACTCCAGTTAGTGAGATATATCAGCAGGACGGATGCAGCGTCACGTCTCAGATACACATCCCTCTCGCTGCCTCTGTTCTGACGAAGCGTGCCCTGCTTTAACAGGTACCAGCTGAGTGAGCTGTCTGTTTGCTCAATCCATTCCTCAACTGGTGCGCAGAGAGAGGTCGAGACAAATGAAGAGAAAAGTGGACACAAACACATACGGAGGGTTACGGGAAGATACACGGGGCGAGAAGGGGAGGCATCAGGGCTTGTTTCAGACTGCAGGGGAGAAGATGGAGAAAACCTTCAGCATTTAAAAAAAAAAAAAAAAAAAAAAAAAAAACACAAAACCATCGGGGTATCTTTTGTCGTTCTCAACGGTTCAAATTTAATTAGCTAATTTTTGACATTAATGAAGGAGAAGATTTTGCACCACCAATATTTTCCTTCCATATCAGGATTTAATTGCACTTCCCAATCCAACCATCAAATCCAAAATAATTTCCTTTTTAATTATCTTACTTCTCACATTTCTTCTCATTTTTATCTCAGGAAAAACCTGCCAATACTACCAAAACCAGACATACTGCGCTAAGAGTGGAAAAGTAAAGAGTAAATGTTAACTTTTGACTTTTATTCGACTGCTTATTGAAGCAAATTTGAAAAAAAAGCATGGTTTTTCTTTTGAACACACAGCTATTCAGCTTAGACAACCACATGTTTAGCTACTAAACTTTGAGCATTATTGATAACCATAACCGGAACCAGCCATTTAAACCTTCGGTTGAAGGCGGATTCCCTCTCTATAATGACTTATTTCCTTTCTACTACAAATATAAGTTCCATCTCTAATAAGAAAGTCCATTTTCTGTGGACAAAACATATCAATCCACACATTCTCATTCTTCTTTTTAATTATATTTCCTATATAAAGACCAGAAGAAAACAGATGCAGTGGGCTTGGTGTGAAACAACACCACCGACGTATCAGAACCTTTACACAGATTTGACCTTTGCAAATTGAATTTACACACAGAACAACAAATACCCTAAGGATGTTGGTGTTCATTTGTTTTTCACAAGTTTTGTGCATAAGTGACATGACGTTTAGGGAGCAACACAGTGTAGATTTTATCTGCATTATGCCTCATTAATGCAGGACTATGCAGCAGGCTCAGCATAGACTGGAATGATATCAGGACCAAGGACATAAGGGATATCTCTAGAGTTCCTGTCATATCTTATCTTAAATTCTCTAAAAATACAAGAGGTATATATTCATTAAATATAATTTACACCAGTTTGTAATTTCTTTTGCTATTACCATCTCCCTCCAACTTAATATTAAGTGTAAATAGGAAAAGTGTGAACCGCAGTGTTCAATCACCGCCAGGAATTAAAGTAATAAAATGCAACATAGTAATTTTCAGCAATGGCTCTCAAAGCACAGATGAACCGGAGAACCCTGCTGATTTTTATTCCAACAGTTTTGTCAAAATCATTGAACACCGGAGAGCTGTGGACGTGGACAACATTTATAGTCTTGCAGGATTGATTTTAATGAGCATCTTAAACATTTGTTTGCAGTTGATTTATATGTTAGTGTGAGGGTGGACATTTTCCTTTCAACCTGATTTTTCTGTACATTTAACATTTACTTTTGAACATCACAAACATAACAAAGTTTGCTTTTTTCTGGGTATTTTTCCTTGAATTATTTGACAGAGACTTAAATCAATCAGCAAATGAAAAGAATATCAACTAATGCTGGAAAAACTTTTCACATTTTGATATAAAAACATTTAACAAAACCGTTATTATCCCATAAAGACCACAACTGATGGGTTGTATTGCATCTACTTTTACTATTTTATTGATATCCTTCAGGGAGGTTTTGTGATGATATTTTAGAGATGGAAAAATCAGTCTCACAAGTCATTATTTGGTCACCATGGAAGACAGGAGAACAAGAAATGTTCTTAGACTAGCAATGGGTAGACATCCAAGGATGGGGGTGGCAGCATAATGCTGTGAGGTTATAGAACATGCACAAAATGAATGAAACAAAAAGATGGGAGGAATACCTCACAATTCTTCAAATTGTCATAAATCAGCCTTACTGTTTTTTTAAAGGAGCCAAATGCTCAAACCTGACCTGGAAATGGACAAGGCAGGTTTGAAGGAGCTATTGTCCCCAATAACTATATGTATTTAGCTTTTTAGTCATAGATTTTAAAGCTGGCTCAGAGTTTATCTGTCTAGCTGAGTTTCTTTTCCAGATGAAGTCACCAAAGAAGCTAAAGGTATCATTAAAGTTAAACCAAACCCTTGAAATGTTGTTTTTTCATTCATTTTATAATGCCAAACTTGAAGTATTTTCATTAATAATTTTCTACCATCACATACGCTTATATAGTGTATAACTGCATTTTTCTTATCCTTTCTGTGCTTTTCACAGGTGCCGCCATCTTGGCATCCCCGGTGACTCAAACCACAGCAGACTATCTATGATGTACCAACTACATCCCTCCCCCGATTACAAACAAGCAGTAGAACCAAGGAAATAGATCTAAACATGCCGGAATGCCAGGCATACAGTTGCTAAAATAAACCACACGTATACAAAGGGAAGTCGTTTTTCAAAATTCCCGACCCATCGAAAGATGCGAGTGTATGAGAACAATGAGCAGCAGGCATGCAGACTGACTGACAGCTTGCAGTATGATGGGAAGGTGTGTTTACTCTGCTTGGGGCAGTTTGCACGTCACTTCCGGGATTCTGGTTCAGTGAATAATGGCCGCGCTCTGGGATTGCTTATAGCAATCCTAGTTAGGAGGTTATTATGTAGCATGTGTCAATTATGAATAAACCAATGTGTTATACTAAGAATATGGCACATTTTACTTCAAAATGCTTGTATACTTTCGTTTGATTTTAACACTACTGTTTCTTTAGTATGGAAAATACTCCTTGATCAATGCCTCTGTGTTATATGTGTATGCTCAGTCCTTTCAAATCCACTGGTGGTCTCGGCTGAATCCGGCCCTGCCGAAGGTTCCCTGGTGTTGAAAATTTGTTTTGCTCTCCACTGTAGCCACATGAACGCTCAGCATGAGAGAGTGCTGCAAAGTTGACAACTTGATGCATTTAACTCACAACCGTCTCCAACTGCTCCTTTCAGGAGGAGTGATTGCGGCAAAGTCAGTGACTCCATGCAATCGACCGGGCTAGAAAGCAACCCAATTAAATGAGCTCTACCGTTTCTGATAGGAGGAGTGGGCAAACAGCCATCCGGTAATATTTCAGAAGCTTGACGTTTGTTAAACAAATCCTGTGGTTTCTCTGCACATTTCTAAAGACATCGTCCTAAATATTAGTGGTATCTACATATTTGATCCTGTGCATGTATACATTTGTTTAAATTCAAACCTATGCTCTCAAATGTGTTTTTTTTTTTTTTACAATTTACTGCAGTTCTTTGTTTTCATTATGAAAAAAAAACACTTCTAAACAATCATTACGAGTCCCAAATAAATGTTACATTTAGGCCTATTAGAAGTGCATGCAAACCTTTACTGGAACTGCGTGTTTCTTTGTTTTTTAAGCTTCAATGATACTGTATATTGACCAGATTCGGGTGCAGGCCAGGAGAGGTCGGAGAAAAGAGTATTGATGAGAAGGGAGATAAAAACGCTGATGTTGCTTCGGGGAGGGAAAATAGATAACACTTACAGGGGAGTGTAACACCCCTGATCAATTATTTAAATGGATGGAGGTGTGCACTTTGTGTCTACATCTATCTATCTATCTATCTATCTATCTATCTATCTATCTATCTATCTATCTATCTATCTATCTATCTATCTATCTACCTACCTACCTACCAAGTATGCAATATTTAGTCCTGCATCCACATCATATTACTCATTTCAGCAGTGTGAGTACTGCCCTGCGTCAGTGTGGGGAATAAATAGACTATCACTATGCCAAAACTGAAGCTACAACTGTGTGTGTGTGTGTGTGTGTGTGTGTGCGTGCGCCGGTAGGCTCCTGCTGTGCTGATTTCAGCAGGAACAGATGGTCCTGCCAGGACTGTGCCGAAGCTTTACAGCATATAGTGCATACATTGTGTGTGTGTTCATCATGCAGACAGTCTCCTTTGTTTTTCAAGAAATATACATTTCCATGTTCCTCCACGTCCTAAAATTTCTAAAGACTGCTGCAGTCATGCAGAGACACACCCACAGAGTGGCTGTTGCAGTGTAAGTGACATCTTAGTGGTCTTTGGCCTACTTGTCTCCTCCGATGACACTTAGCAGCCTAATCCTGCTTGAAAGGCTCTTCGCTGCTCAACTCATGTTTGCAAACACAAATAACCCGTCACACCCCAGTCCCTTTGTGTTGTGTTAGACAGGCTGTGCGTCATACAATCTGCGTGTACAATTACATTTTTTTGCGATCAGTACTAAGTGACAATAAACATATTAAACTGCGTAGGAGCCTCAAAGATGACGTAAGGTCAATGACCAAAAATACATCACAGAAACATGAAACTGAATTATTTTAACCAAATTTAGGTCAAAGGTTGATCTCTGGAATGAAATGTTTTCTGTAATTGGTTGGGCACATGTGAGGACGGATAGGATTGTCCAGATGCACTGCAAAAAGGGAACTAAAAGTAAGTAAAATGTCCTTGAAATGAGCTGATTATTTGAGCAGGCAAGTGTAAATGATCTGCCAATGGAAAAAGAGTTTTGAACTTAAAATAGGAACAACTCATCTCCATCATCTTATTTCAAGTGCAATATATCTGATTATCTTATTTTAGGGGTAAAAATACTCATTCCATTGGTAGATTATTTACCTGCTCAAATCAAGGACAAATACACCCATTTCCAGAAAGTTTTACTTACTTTATTTGAGGATTAAAAACAAGTTTCCTTTCCATGTCAAACTAAGCTCTTTTATGGTCTATTTTTGAAAAACAAAAAAAAAACCTACAATATGGATTTATGGTAAATATTTCTACAATGGTCAACTTTTATGTATGGATCATGGAAAAAACAGAGACTGGATGGATGGATGGATGGATGGATGGATGGATGGATGGATGGATGGATAGATAAATGACACCTGGCCAAATCTTTTAGTTAATACTATCAGTAATACATTCTGGATACAAATAATTTTTGCAAACTGCATTTTCTTTCCTTATATGAACCCACTCTTGGAAAATACTTAAAACTGCCAAAGGTACAACATCTGTACAGTTATTATAAAAATACTTCAATACAGAAAAAACTCTGCATTTTAAAAACTGGATTTGAACAAAAGGTTTTAAGGAAGCATATTTAAAAGACATTGTGTTTTGCACAATGAATATCTGACTCAAAGATATAAGTAAGGTCCTTAGAGCTGACAGCAGATAGCTTGAATAATGGCAGACTACGAGGGCTGGATCAAAGAGTTCAAGGATGATTTCTTGGCTTTAGTAAACACTATGCCAGATGAGCAAACTGAATCAGATGCTGCATTAAGATGTTTGCTAATTCAGTTGTTAAAACCCACCTCGCTGTTTATATTGTACTTAAAAACGTACCGTGGATCATGTTTCATGCACAAATATTGTGTGGCCAATTGGCTGAGGCAGACCTAGTATCAGTCTGTCTTTTTTTCCATCCTTCCTGGAACCCGTAGTGGATGCTGGTCGGTTATATAGTTGTACTTGAAAAATCCTATCAGGCCATATTAGTCTGCCACTGGTTGTCTTACTGAACTGCTTCCATGCATTTCTGTTGCATAATTCTCTGGAAACCTACGCAGAGTTTTCCACATGCAACTCGGGTTTTTTTTCTACAGCCACACAAATTATGAGAAAACTCCTCTGATGAAAATAATGGCAGTTGAAAATACAACTAAATATCCCCAAACTTCCAGTGGCTTGCCTGTACTTAGTCTACAAAATAAACGATTGCTACCACCTACTTTGACAACTCGAGGTCACGTGGCAAAGTATTGCCGTCATGGCTTTTTTGATTTCCAACTACGCTTCTTAAAAGCTAGCTTCTCTGTTTACTGGTGAAAACAATAGGAAAATATGTCTCAAGAGAGATTCTGACATTTGGCTGAAAGAATGAATGAATAAATCCTGGCCACTAACAGTTTCAGGAAATATGCGCATAGAGAAAATAAAACAACTTTTCTGCACCTGATTAGCCTAAAAGCTGCTATAGAACCATTTAGCATGTGTTCTGTCATTTAGAGACAGATTAAAAAAAACATGTTTATATGGAAAATCCTGCTGATGGTGTTCTTTGAGAGTGACCTTAACATCCTCCTTTTTAACCTGCTTTGCCTTAGCATTAGCTGATCAGAGCCTTTGTTTTTCAGGTCAGATTGAGCAGTGAGCTCAATTATGGTTATGGTGTGTCATTACACACTTCCTTCCTGTCTCTCTCTTACTTAGTAGAGAAGACGGAGGACGAGACAGAGAAAGGAAGGGGACAAAATTTTATGTAGATAGAGCGAGGCGTAAGGGAGTTTAAAAACAAGACTGGGAAAATTGTCATCATGAACAGAATACATAAAGTAGAAAAACTTTACAGAAACCCAGCATACATGGATGTGTTTGTTTGGTCAGAATGTTGATGCTGGAAAGACAAAAAAAGAAGAGAAAAGACGAAGATTCAATGAAGAATAAGACTATTGTGTAAAACACACAGCGGAAACAGAACAAATTCAAGAAAGTGAGAAAGTACAGCAGAACAAAAGCTGAAGAGGTTTGAGGAAGAATGAAACTGCAGAACAGATGAAGGAAGATGAAGAAAGATAAAGAAAGAGGAAGACAAAGAGGGAGATGGGGGGGGGTTAATATATAAACAAATTTTATTGAGCCACACGAACATGAACAGCAATGAAAAGTCGAAAGGACTTATGATAAATTATCAAAGTTATATGCACATACAACTCTAGTTTCCTTAATCCATTATAGCATGAGTCTTTTAAATCAATCTAAAGGTCTATTCCCCATAATTCCAAGACTTTAAAAGTTTTCTTCTTTGGAAAGTGGAGATTTTCAACAAATATGAAAAAACAAAAATGTTGTTTTATGTGTTTAAAAATGGAATTAAATCAGGACCGCTCAGGAGCTATGTTTACATGCACAAAATTTCATGATCAGATTGAAATGTAGTCGGATTAAAAAACAAATAGAATAGAACCACTCTGACATGCGCAGTTATCAAATTTCCCACACACACAGCAGAACTTCAGTCTTTGCTGAACAACAATAGTAAACAAAGCAGTATAGTACGAGTGCACAGGTTCTAATTACAGTTCAAACATTATTGAATAAATAATCATTTTAAGCTCTTTTAATGTTTCGAAAAGGTAGGTCGTCTTGCGAGCCCCGGCAGTTTTGGTTCCCGACATATTTCTGCCACTCAACTATGCGGAAATACGTCACGTTTAAGTCGGGCGTACTCGAGTCATTTTGTCACATTTGCAATAACTTGATCCTGACAAGCGTTTATATGCACGATCGGATTATCAATCGACATAAACCACCACTCTCATTTGGAAAACAATTTAATTCCTATAAAGTTTAATCTGTTCACAATACTCCGATTGCCTTGTTTACATCACACATTCTTATTCCGATCGGCCCTTTACTCTCGGTAAATGTAGCTACTGTTCCCTGTATACTGCCACAAACCATCAATCCAAATTTTTTGTACATTTTGCATGTTTGGGTCACTGTTTTCGCCAGAATCAAAGCTTTATCACAAATGTCTGACAGGCACATTTTTCTAACAAACAGCTGTAGAAAAATATGAGAAATGGCTGAAAAATGATACATAAAAGTATACTCTCCATATTGTTTATATCGAGATATAAACAATATAGTCTAATCTTATTTCTATGTAAGAAAAATCTCAGTATTTTGAAAAGTACTACCACATACCTTTTATTATTTAACTGGGATTTTAGGTGATAGACCAGCTTTCAATATTATTTTTTCTATTGGTCTTCTTTCTGCTAGCATCTGTTGATCAAAGGTTTGATAACCATGGCTAAGTTTACTAGCAAGCAACAAGTCCAACAAGAAACTGCATACCCATCCATTCACCCATGGTCTTTCTGACGCTTATCTCCAGCAGTCATAGGCCAAGAGGCGAGGTGCACCTTGTACAGGTCGGCAGTCTTTCACAGGGCAACACAGACACAAAGGAAAAACATCCAGGCACTCAAATGTATACCTAAGGATAATTTAGAGAAACTAATTAACCTGACAGCCATGTTTTTTGGCATTTGGGTAGAAGCCAGAGTGCCAGGAGAGAACCCATGCATGTACAGGCAGAACATACAAGCTTCATACAGAAAGAATCGAGGCCGCAATTGGAACCCAAGACCTTATTGCTGCAAAGCAACACGGATGACATCTTTAAAGCGGACCGTTCTTAGACTGTACCTCTTCCACATACGTAAACGACAGCAATACATGCACAAACAACAAAAACATACGAGTCAGTAACTTGATATTTTCTGCTTTCTGAGTCGAACATGGAGCACCAGATTGTAACAATGCCTGACATATAGCATGGAAAGTGAGTGCGAAAAAGACTCGTCCTCAACTTTTTCCCTTGGGAATGGTCACCATGGTTACGGGAGCCTTTTTCAGCTGAATGTGGGACAAACATAAGGAAGCAAGAGAGAGACAGAGAGAGGGGTACAAACAGAGATAAAGAGATGAGATGGAGACAAGGAGATAGTGTAATCAAATGTTAACGTGTGTTAATGTGTGTAAAAAGATCTGATATGGCTAACATAGCTAATTAAAAACTCTGACTAAGATAGGGCTTAGTGTACATGCACAAAAACAGCATTTAGGATACGATTACAAAAGCGCATCTGCCATATATAGCACTGCAGAGAAGATACCCGATCCCCAGCTGAAAACACATAAGGTGGAAGGATAAAGCAGTGACCAAACTCACACTCTAATGGAAAACAGAGGCCAACAGGGAACAAACAGCGTCAAGAGACTATCCCGTCTCATCTTACAACCAGACAATCAGACTCCATCTATATTTCAAGAGCCACGGAAAACTGTCACAATGGGTTTTCTAGATCCATGATTAGAGGAGGGCACCGCTAATGAAGAGCCGGGCACACCAGGATCACATTTCTATGCTGGTGGCATACATACAGTCAACCACCTTAGGGCAATTTGTTCAAAATCAATGCTAAACCTTGGCCAAGAGTAATTGAACTTGTCTGTTAAACCCAATTTGGTTAGGCCTCTTAATAATTATCTGAGTGAGCAAACTGACACTCAGCTATTGATCATCATGTTTGAAGCTATGCAGAGGAGACCCTAATGCCAAGGATCTGCAGAGATCGAGAACGAAACAAACGAACAGTCACTTTACCATCCTTTCAGGTGTCTGCTCGTCTAAACAGTGCGTGGGCAGAAGCTGCGCTAAACGTTGGAGACGCCAATCTCGGTTTTTCTCTGCTGCGGCTTTGTCAATATTTGCATTAATGCGTGCAAAATGACACAGGCTGAATTATTCATTGAGAACAAAGGAAAATACTTGTAAGGGCTGGTTCTGCTTGACAGCGCTGCCGTGGCTTTAACGACGCACACGCATCAGGGTGTGTATATTGAGTATGTTGAGTGAGCGAGGTGTTTAAAGGAAGAAGAGAGAGTGATGTGCTCGGCTGCGCTCACCAGCAAAGTCACTGCTTCCTCAAGGACACTGCGGCTGGAAGGGGCAAGAAAGAGAAAAGGAAGGACACATGGATAGAAAAGCAGATGAAGACAGGAAGATAAACAAACATGAGGTAAACGAGGGCCAAGTGAGATGCAGGACTCAGAGAAAGCTGAAAACATATAGGCCAGCGGTCGAGGCAACAGATGATCAGAAGTGTCAGGAACAGAGAAAGGATAATGGTGAAAAAAAAAAGAGGAGAAAGGGTGATACAGAATTTAAAAAAGATCCTCTCCACAGATGATGTGTTTGTGCTTGAAACTGTATTTTCACAAGTCAATTTCTGTAATATAAAAAGTGAAACTTTTGGCTAGCTAGAAAATTGGCACAGGATGTAATGTAAGGTATGTGAAAGAAGTGGAAAATGTCGTTTGACTTTTTCATATCTTTTGAAAGCAACACAACACATTAATGGGAGGAAGACTTTCCATTTTGAGCGCTGTAGTTTTTTCTTTATTTCTTTTCATTGTATAGGGTTGCCAAATAGCAGTGCGTGGTGATGAGATATAGTAATACTTAAAAGTGATGGTAGTTTGTCCACAAAGTCTGATATGCTTTAGTATTTTGTATCTAAGTAACACATTTCATCCATCCATTTTCTATACCAGCTTCTCCTTTCAGGGCCGCGAGGAATGGTGCCCATCTTGGACTGTGGGAGGAAGCTGGAACACCTGGAGAGAACCCACACATTCATAGGGAGTACATGCAACTTCCGTGAAGAAAGACCCCAGGCCGAGATTTGAACCTAGGACTTTCTACTAGGCAACAGTGCGACCAACTGTGCCACTGTGTAGGGCTGGACAATGAATCGCATTTGCAATATAATCGCAATTTTAAACACGCAATTTCCAAATCGCAGAGGTCTGCAATTTTTGGCTATGTAGGAATCAATGGATAAGACGTGTCCTTTAGGTGTCTGTAATATGTTTAAAGTGGGTTTACCTCCACATGGAAGGGAAGAGAATTGCGGTGAGATCATCTAATTGGTATTTTTTTAATTACCAGAAACTTTCAGGAATCTCACCATAGCATTAAGCACAAGTAAAACTGTTTAATTCATAGACTTTTTTTGATGGTTGCACTTTGCACTACAAGGAAATAATTAAAAGCTACTCTCTTGAATAAAAGTCAATTTCTGATTAATACAGTTAAATTTCTTTTTTTTAAATAGTCCTTGTTAACAAACATCTTAATCTATAGCCCATTTTTGTTGCTTGTGGTCAGTGCAGAGAAAAGTCCAAATTAAATTGCAATTATGGTTGAAATATATCGCAATTTAAATTTTTGGCAAAATGGTACAACCCTTCGACTGTGCAGCCCCAACATATTTCATACATGGACTAAAAAATACTAATCATCCTTATAATAACAGTACCCGCCTCCATGATAATATTTACAGAGGGTAAACCCAATATACATATATTATTTTCCTTTTTTTTGCCTACAACAGCCGCTTAAGCCATGTTAGGCAGTGGTAGGAAACAAAAGGGGGTAATTAAGCAACAGAGATCCCAGGATACACCCAAAAGCTCAGACCCGTGTTTCCCCTCTATCCTTATCAAATGAGAAATTATGAAATATGATGTGTCAAATCCAAGCAGATCTTCAGTATTTTAAGCCTGATAAATGATTCCAAGATTTATTGCCAAACCTTTATACGACACCAAAACAAATGTAACCGAGCAAACGAACGCAATCAAAATATCCAGAAACCTCCTCACACACAGCAAAATATGCCATGGGTGAGCGAGGAGCACTGTGGAGAAGGGCAGTGGAGCCTATTGTTAAGCTCACCAGTGATGCGCTAAAACCACGACACACACATGCAGACTCCAAGCTCTGATAGCGGAGAAGGCCACTGGGATGAGTGGCATAAAAATACTTTGCATAAATAAGCAGGCAGTTTACCAAATGGAGAGTGAACTCTTCAACCGCAGGGACCACAAGCCCTGACTAACTGCGATCAAAAACCTGTGCAAATTAAAAGCACATTCAGTGGAGGACCTATAATAATAATCACAACAAGGCCACAAATGAGTGAGAAGGTTTTTTTTTTTTTTTTGGCTGACGAGATGCAAAAGATATGACCACAGTAAAGTAGGCAGTAAGAAGCATTTGGCATCTGATGATAAATACTGTAAATATAAACCACATTTGATTATGTGCTCCTGAAAGGCCACCCCAGTGCAACGCCAAAGTGTGTTATAGACCTGGATCGCTACAGGATAAGGTGTCAGTGTCGCATTTTGCCTCACTGCTGTGTGAAAACAGCACGCTGCAGTGCAACCATGGCAGAGAAATGAAACTGTGTTAGATTGTGTAACAGGATTATAAAGACACACGTGTGCCTGCGTATCACTAACATGACCAAAATCCAACCCTTCAGAGTTAAGTAACAGTCGGTCAATCAGGGATTCTGCTTGTAGGTCTTTAGTTTCT
Organism: Fundulus diaphanus; assembly: GCA_037039145.1. NCBI lineage: Eukaryota > Metazoa > Chordata > Actinopteri > Cyprinodontiformes > Fundulidae > Fundulus > Fundulus diaphanus. The sequence continues at coordinate 15,619,496 of CM073141.1, read as the reverse complement.
TTGTAAAAGTATTCACACCCCGTAACATTTTGGCACAGTACTACTAGGCCTGGGCGATATGGACCCAAAATAATATCTGAATATTTTTAGGCCGATATACGATATTCATCTTGATACATTTTTCTTTTCAAAAGGTAATTGTAAAACGGCATCTCTGAATCAAAGCTTTATCACAAATGTCTGACAGGCACATTTTTCTAACAAACAGCTGTAGATAAATATGAGAAATGGCTGAAAAATAATACATAAAAGTATACTCTCCATAATGTTTATATCGAGATATAAAAAATATAGTCTCATCTTATTTCTATGTAAGAAAAATCTCAGTATTTTGAAAAGTACTACCACATACTTTTATTTATTTAACTGGGATTTTAGGTGATAGACCAGCACCAAGTAGTTAATGACTGTGAAATGGTAAGAAAATTGTATAAATTCGTAGAATAGTTTGATTACATAAATATATGAAATATGAAATAAAAATCTGAGTGTTGTGAATTTCTCCTCAGCCAGCTTTACTTTGATACCGTTAAATACGATCCAGTGCAAGCAGTGGCCTTCAGACCTGATAGGTAAACACAGTCCAGTAGTGTGCAGCGGGTGAAGTGTATGCAGGGAGAGCGTTAAATGCAAGCAGCCAAGGGGCCCATGATAACTCTGTAGGAGCTACAAAGATTTACAGTCCAAGTAGAAAAATGCTGACAGGACAACCGTGGGAAGAAGTAAAACATTGTGAAAAGAAAGTTTTCCCAAAAGCCATAGGGAACAGCACAAATTTGGAAGTGGCTTTGATGGATGAAACAAAATGCAGAGCAATCCCAAAAGAAACCTGGCGGAGCTACAATGGAATGGTTGAGATGAAAAGCGTGTTTATGCTAATGATGGGACATCTCAAAGTCCAGCCCTCAATCCACATGAGAACAAAAACTGACAATAATATACATCAATGTCCATGCTGCAAGTCACTGTATATGCACCAACAGACTCAATTCAACAGCTGTCGTTCAAATTTTTATTTGTCATAAGACCAGTGTTTTGGAAACAGGCAGATACGCTGAGCCAGAGAAGCTGTATTATTTTTTTGTAATTTGCATTCAAATTAATCAGCAGCCTCAAAAGGAATTCCAGAACAAACCACCAGACTAGAGGGCTTGGATTTTAAATTACGTATTACTTTCCGGTTTGAAAATCTTTCATCTTTCAAGCTTGAGTAAAACAAAATGTGAAAGCTACACAATCCCAGTGAGATTCACAACATTTACAAACACTATGGAAACCAGCATTATTAACAGAAAATAAATTAAACTCTAGTATCACTGTTGTACCCGGGTCGGGGAGGATGTCCTCCCACTAGAGAGAGCTGAGCCAAAAGGCGAAGCTCTTGATTTACCGGTCGAGCTACGTTCCTACCCTCATCTATGGTCATGAGCTTTGGGTCGTGACCGAAAGAACGAGATCCCGGATACAGGCGGCATTGAATGGAGCCGCCTCTTCTCCATGTCCAGAGGAGCCAGTTGAGGTGGCTCAGGCATCTGGTTAGGAAGCCTCCTGGACACCTCCCTGGTGAGGTGCTCCGGGCACGTCCCACCGGGAGGAGACCCAGGACACGCTGGAGGGACTATGTCTCTCGGCTGGCCTGAGAACGCCTTGGGGTTCCCCTGGAGGAGCTGGCCCAAGTGGCTGGGGGGAGGGAAGTCTGGGCCTCCCTACTTAGGCTGCTACCCCTGTGACCCGATCCCAGATAAGCGGAAGAAGATGTTGTTGTATGTTAATTTTCTTCCACAAATTAAATATATTGTATCAGAAAAAAAAGCTAAATGACATGATCATGTGTTGCCCACACTGCAAAAATATATATACATGTATGTACAAAACGGTTAGCACATAAAACAATACCGAAGCACTGAATCTTAACAAAAATCTAATATTTCTTAGCTTTGATTGCCTACTAGATTCATCATTTAGGTAATATACGGATCAATAATAAGAGATCTGGAGCATAACCTTCCGCTAGTACGCTTATTACACTTTAAACATGCACTCACACAAGGTTCTCAGACTCACAAGAAACTGAAAGAGCAGTCTGCCTATTAAAAACAACAAACAAAAATATCTCTGTGCAAAAAAATCCTGTAGCTCAATAGAATCAATGTCCAATCATCAGCCGCCAAGTCACTTGCCAAAAGAAATGCTTCCTTGTTCTTTTGTTACGGCATTTAAACAAAAACCGGCCGTTAAACACGTTGAACATGTTAAACCACTGATGAAAATGATAATCTTGGCTCTTACGACAGAGACAAACGAGTCCACTTGCATGAGCGCAAGCAAAACCACTGCATCACTGTCTCAGCTTGGACGGGAACCAACCTGCTTATAGGGCTTCAGTTGTTTCCCAGCTAATTGGGGAGCGCCATAAATAATTGCTCACCACGCCGAAGCACAAACATTGATGGCACAAAGCGAGACACAATGTAAGAGACAGCTCACATACATAGACAGAAAGATACGAATGGATCCTTGCATGCATTCAACTCACCTTCCTTTGACTTTTCAGTCCTGTTACTTTTTGTATCTTATCAGTCCGCCAGGCAGTGTGGAGTCACTGTGTGGAGACGGGCAGGGTTACCTTGTGTGAACCTGGAAACACACATGTTCAAATCGTCATTAATTTCAGCTTAAATACAAGAAAGGCATGGCTTAATTTAGTTCAATAAAAATAAGAGAAAACTCAAGAAGCAAAGGAAAAACGTATATGAATGATTGTAAGCTTGTTTTTGTTGAGCTTAAACAGTGGAAAGGATCATCGCAGATAGCCGGTTGAACACGTAAAACCTCCAAAAGGTACTTTGGTAGATGCATTTTTAAACAGCATGATCGATCATATTACTTTTCTCTCATCTTCCATCCGGCTCGTGCAGAAAAAGCTGCATAAAAAACTATTGATATCACAATGTGATAGGAAGCTTGGAGGGAAACATTTCACAGAGGGAGGATATAACAAATTAGGATGAAAGCTACGGTGGAACAGAAACTGGGGCAACCCCCCCCCCCCCCCGCCCCATCATTTATCTGACCGTTGCCACAACTAAAAACTAATTTTCACAATTTTTAAATTTAAATCTACTAAAAAGTTTTCAGTGTTCAGCAACAGGTGGGGATCGGGCAACAATACAGTATGCACCAGCCACTCTGGCATCTCATTAAAAGGACTTGTGTGTGAATGTTGCTAAAACAGAAAAAAAAGCGATTAAAATCTATTACACCAAGATGTCCTTGGCCTTGTGAAAAGTTGCTTATTTGATAATCCGCCTTCTAAAGTTTGCATAATTTAGTGCTGACCCCCTCTAAACAAACCTTGCAAAGCGCAAAAAAATGCTTACTTTATTTGGTCGTGAATTAATCAGAAAATACACTCAGCTTCATTACCACCAAATATTGCACCCAAAACCTTCCATGTTGAGGTAAATGTGCTTACCTAAAGGAATTTAAATGTTAAAGATGGTTAATCTCCATTAAATCATCTTTCAGACAACTATAACAGCTACTGTTTTGTAATAATACTGTTCTTGCCCTTATTGCTATCCTATAAGAAGCATTTCATTTGGGATTAAAACTCTACAAGATATAAACGATATAGTCAAATGTTTTAACATTTGAACAAGAGCTTTCATTAGTTAGTCCATTTCTGATTTACATTTAACAGCACAACAATTTTCTACAACTTCGGTTTGGTATTTCAATCGATTTTCCTACTTTAAGGTGGTTATACCTCAAATACCCGATTAATACTACAGCATCTAATTGGGTTCGGATGGTAGAAATGCTTGTACACAGGAAAGCATTTCGTGAAGCATCTTACTACTGTAGCGTTATGCCATTATACATCATTAGAACCAGTGAAGACTCCTAAATCAATGTAAAACATTAGCCTACCCACTTTGATTGGTGTTTATTAGTAGAGCTCAAAGGCATCTTATCTCAGTCAGGCTGGAATAACGAGATCTTTCCCAAACCATACAGCATAATCAAGACATCACAACCTTTTAAAACCATTTGCTATTATGTGACAGAGATGAACCTGACTAACCAGATGCAACGAACCTGAGGTTGGCACACCTTCCCCTAAATCTGACAGACAATCTCCCAGCCGAGAAAATCAGACCAGTGCAAACATATTTTATTTACTGTGAGATCTCTGCAAAAACTGTCACACCTCAGATAAAAAAGATTACTCAGATGGGTGTTGGTTGGTTAGATGGATGTGGCAGTCAAACAAGACGAACTGGTTTAAAGTCTAAGTCCTCATACATGCACACATGCACAAAAAATAACAATGTGGAGCACAGTGACAGTAGAGAAACTCGTCTTCAGGTGCAAAACCTACTTAATGTTTGACCTGTTAATGCAATGTTCTTTAGCAGAAGAGAAAGAGCAGCTTAGGAGAGTGAGGCAAGAGTTTGGGAAAAAAAAATCTCCACCAACTTTGCAAATCAAAACAAGTAAAAGAAACTGCCATTGGGGTAAATCAATGCAGGTTTAACATCTTCACGAACTGCAGTTTTTAAGCATGAACTGGTCCAAAATCCAAGGCTTTACAACTACTTTAAAAAAAAAAAAAAAACATCTGACTTGGAATGTGCCTAGGAGGATGGGCCTCCATGTCCTTAAAAACAGCAGCGCTCCAACGGCAGGTCGCTCAAGTGCAAGCCACCAAAAATGACAAAGACTCCTGGATAGGTGTCGAACTGAGTCTGGTTGGCTCTGATTTAAGCCCGTTTGATTTTACTAAAAAAACAGTAAAGTATTAAAACTGTGTCTTAATGTTTAGTACTAGCTAGCTAACAGTTGTTCTAAGGACAATTTCTGATGATAAATGGCACAATTTAAGTGGCGAATGAAATACAAACAAGAGCATTATTTTTCATTAACAGACTTGATTCAATAACTAAATATTTTCCCACTCATGTATCATCCTTGCTTCCATTTTCAGCAACTAATTTATAGAGATTTATGCCAAAGATCTACAAACACGGGAGGTATACTCTCCAGCAAAAAACCATGTCTCTGAAAATGCTTTGTCCAGACATTTCTTCTTTCTTGACATCAACTTGAATTTAATTTACATAATTCTCACCTAGGTTTGCACAGGTCAAACCCAGAATAAGAAGCTACCAGCGCCTCTCCATGTCTGTCTCACCCGTTGAACAAAAAGAAGGAGACGATTTTTGGTCTTGAAATTACAAAAGCTAAAATTGGATGGTCTAAACAAATTTTGTTTTAATTGTGCACTCCCAATCGTTTTAAAGATAACCAGTTTGACATTAGAAAAATATGTTTAAAACATACAGTATTAAAACATACAAATCAAATTTCAAATAAATAAATGTATGAAAAACTGGGACAATAATCACTTTCTTTGGTCAGCTAGATTATATTAAAAATGTTCGATCACGGCGGTTTATTTGCTTTAACGGCATGCAAGCGCTTCTGGAGAGGTTAAAGAAAACACATAATATTGGCAGATGATTTTCAATGAAAGGCACAGCCGCTGAAATGAAGAAAAAATAAATAACATCTTCTTTGTAATTTACCAATCTATTGCTTCGCGTTTGGAAGCCATTTAAGATGACGAGTAGTATCTGGGCTTCAAACTGAGATGAAACGGTGAAATGAAGCATAAACACAGACATTGTTTTATGCTCCAGCAGGTGGTAAAGAAACAACTCTGTAAATATAACACAGCCAATACGACATTTAGCTTGTTAGTCACAGATTGTTAGTGCCAGTAACTGCCACATGAGCATAGAGGAAGGCTAAAAAAAGAGAGACAAAATGAGGAAAGAAAGGGAACATACAGGAGATTAAAGTATTCCCACCCCTTAAACGTTTTTCACATGTTTCACATTATAACCATGAACCTCAAGGTATTCTATTGGGATGGATTAGATGTGACTGACCAATTTAAAGTAGCAATGATTGTCACGGAGAAGGAGAGTGATTTCCTATGAATAATATGTAGAAAAAGAAAAAGTTTGTGAGCAGGTGAATTTTTTGCATTCCTTTTTTATACACAACAGTTAACAGATTGAAGCTGGTTTAACAGTAAAAACAAAACAAAACGTAAGGCCTGAGATAAAGTCATTGATAAGGAAGTGGAGATAAAGAGAGCCAGAGAGAGAAATGGGTCTCAGGAAGGTTCCTCACTAAACCCGTTGTTCTGCATCATCCCTGAATCAGGAAAAATGTTTCTTCCTCTTTCCTTTTAGCAGCTGCAACAGATTTGGTTTAAACAGACGAGGCAATTGAAGTGCGATGAACTGACGATCACATGCGTTTTTCATGTGCGCATCTCCAGAGATCAGTGAAACAGCCATTCCCTTTAGAGCAGATGATCATCTAATCGCTGGGGTTAAAATTTTCAATTTGACAAAGGTCGTCTGTTCTGCTATACCTAAAAATGATTAGTACAGTCGACAAAACCTGAATGGCTATCCTCCCAGGAAATGTTAAACCTTCAGCTTTAAATTAAATAAATTTACAACCATTTTTTTTACTTAAATGTTACATATTTACTGTAAAATGCCACTGAAAAACAGACAAATGTGTTAAATTTCAGCAGTAAGTCCTATTTAATTCACATCAGCCTTCAATTTTAGTGACTAACAAACCTGAAATAAAGAATGTTCTGACAGGAGTTTCCTATCATTTTATGATAAAGCCATAGATTGCAGACAATATTTTCATCAATTACAAATGTATCAGTCAGGAGAAAGGTGCAAAAATCCACCACAATGATACAGTGAAGACTAGTCATCAACATATAGAGAAAATACAGGACGACAGAAACAAAAACTGGCCCTTTTTCCAAAATGTGATACAAGACAACTTTAAAACTAGTCAATGGTGCTGACTAGGCCCTGGAGATTGTATTCCACGTCCATGTGGCAACAATCTGCTCTATTCTCCACATGTTTGGACGACATTTACAAGATAGAAGGCACGCCAAAGCTTCCTAAAACCTTATGAAGCCATGTGTCATGATCTAAAGGAACCAAACTGCAGTTCTGGACCATGATTCCAAAAGACACATTTGGTCCATAAACACCACTGAGCATCTACGAAAAGAACAATTCCCACTGTGAAACATGGTGGTGGCAGCATCATGTTCTGCTGTCACTTTTCTTCAAATGGACCTTAAGATTTGGTCTTGGTGGATGAAATTGTGAGCAGTTCTGAGTACAAAATACATTAGCTGTGACCCAACGATTCAGCTGAAGCTCAAAAGGGATTTCCTTTTCAAGAATCACAGCGAGTCCAAATTCATCCAATTCAATAAAGAAATGCCTTCACCAGAAGAAAAGTCAGGTTTTGAATGGCCAAGCCAGAGTGCAGAACTACATCTGATAGAAAACGTGTGGGGTCACCTGAAGGGAGCTGCGGACAATCGATGTTCTCTGACTGAAGATTTATACTTTACTCATTTTTAATTGATGGTAACTATTGTTTTCTGTTTTCTGTTGTCCTACACTGTGAAGCAAATTTGCCTGATGAGGGACTGACTCTCACCATCTGAGAGAAGAACTTTTGAAAGGCAGAGTGGTAGAAATGTTACCAAGATGCAGGACACTGTTCATACTTAAAAAGACTAAAAGCTGAAAATTAATCAAAAGGTGCTTATGTAATCAGCTCATTGCAACTTAAATTCCTTTTAATGTTAAAATGTCCATGCTAAAAGCATGCATGTTATTGCATTTTAAGGAATGAAATGTTGTTAATCTTAGTAAAAAAGCGGAATTAAATAATTTATATTGTCTATTACTCATATAATAAGCTCAAGCAGTTGGATTATGTGATTACTCGATTAATCGTCAGAATAATTGATAGAAAACTTGATTACTAAAATAACTGTTAGCTGCAGCTCTAAGCCTTATCCTAAACTTATTAGTTGGTTTAATATGAGGACTCCCAGTCCTGAACAAGGGACTGAATGTCCCCAAAGTGAGTCCAATGTAAACACACAAACAAACTCAAGAAGATCATCCGTTTTAAAATTTAGGCAGAATTAAACCCACTCTGAACTCTCTAAAGGCTCTAAGCCAAATTAAAAAATCCATCAACTTCCATTTACAAAGAAGGAAACTACAATGTTTTTTAGCACAATCTGTCAAAGGATTTCTCTCCACTTTGTTTTGCAAAACAGACATCATGCCAAAGAATGCCACCGGGGCTGAGCAGCATTAAGGTGCAGAAACAGCTTGATTTGCACAAGTTTTCCTCATAGAGATTGCCATCCCATTTCAATTAAATTTAACATGAGTCTAATTTCTTTCTCTAAAAAAGGTGTTTGGTGTAAGATTAAGCTGTGGCTGTGACAACAGCTTTCTAAATAACACGTTTAAAGACCTACGGCGTCAGCCAATTGCACAGAATATGAGCCCCAGTTGTGAGATGAAAAACTAACATCTATACCGATCTCCACAATTACTGGTATCTCTATCCAAGGTGTTTAAAAATAAATAAAAAAAATTAAAATGTTGTACACCGTATCAATAGCATAATTGGAAACAACATTTTTGCAATCCAACCTTTAATTTGAGTACATTTATATAGCTGGTAATAGATTCCGACATCAAAAGAATAATTATTTTGTTTTTTATGTTATGTACTTGGTCTTTCTGTTCTTAAAAAAAGAAAAGAAAAAATATTTTGAATGAATGCATAAATATTATATGCATAAAAATCATAAGCACCAGATTAATTTCTATATAATAAATTAAATTGACCTGTTTTTAAAATGTATACTTTAAATGAATAATAATGTCAAGGAACCTTTACTCAGTAGTTAATGACATCCTGTTTTCTTAGTGTAGACATATAATGTGTTGCAGAAGCTCATTTCTCTAAGCAACTCTTAAAGATGATGGGGGGAAAACAGAACAGGCCTTATGTATGTCAGACCTGTGTGGACCTTCACCTAAACTTGCCCAGATCTACAGTTAGAGGAATAATTTAAAAAGATCTAAGGTTTAGGTAAAACAACCGAAACTGTGACAAACGGGCTTTCAAATTTATTGTGCCACTACCCACAGCGAGGATGATGATACGACAGGTAAAGGCATCTCCAAAGGTCATTGAGAGGTGGAAAGTTTAACATCCTGAGGTTACAAAATCTCCATACCATTTGCTTGGGAACAATACATAATCCACCAAGAACATGGACGTGTGGAGTTTATTGTATACTTTGACTGGAGCCTTGTGCTTTGGTCAGAAGGAGCTAAGTTCAAGCGTTTTACCAATAAACACTAATGGTGGGTTTGGCGTAAAACAAAGGATCCATATGCAGAAAACCCCATCAGGGCCATTGTTGTGGTGGAGGCACCTTATATGTATGTCATTGTGAATTCATTTAAATAGCAAGATGTCCTGAATAAATATCTTGGGCCTCTGCTACAACACTGTTGATTTGGGTCATATATTTATATAATTAACCTGACTCAGTCATTACACACCAAGACAGATATAGCTCATCAGACACAAAAGTCAGCCTCCTTCCTCGGCATAGATGTAGACTCTCAGACAGAACAATCCTAAAAGCTTAAAATATAAAAGCAATTTGACTTCTGTAGTTCCATGAAAAAGACATGAAAAAGAAGCACTTAAGATTGCTTCTTCTATGACCATCCCAACCACCAGAACCAAATGCAACACAAAACCTATGGGGAATGTTTAACAGAAGAGCATATACAAGAGTACCCAGGACTTTTGAGCTATGAGATTATTAATATCAGGAGTGCTAATAATTGTAGTGCACAGGATTCCATGTATTAATATTTCTTTAATTTAAGGGAGACTTTTTCTAAATTGGTCAAATGTAAGATAAAATTACTGCAATAAAACAATTTATATAACGCTTTTCATACATCTGTAGCAGGGGGTGGCAATAAGTGTGGAGAGTACTCTCCAATTCTTCTTTCCTAAATACACTACCTCATTCAAGGGCTTTTCTTTAGTTTTACTACAACCTCTAGGAACTTATTTAAGCCTGTTGAGAAACCAAATTCAGCCGGCTACCTCATGAAGCTCATGGAGATTATCCCACTGTGTATCAACACTATAAAAAGTAATAAATATAAGGAAAAGCCATTGAAGGACAATGGTGTGTTAAAACCTTTGCCAAGTAGTTTATATTTCTCCTAAATGTATGTGTTTCCATTTATTGACAGGTATATCATAAGATTTGCTGAAAACAAAGAACATATTTTCAAATAAGGGTGCCTGTGTGTGTTAACATATGTGCACAAACCATCCAGTCAAATAAAGGTTTCTAATGGCAGACTTTACTAAAGTTAAAACAATCTCCACTTAGAATCAATGGAGGGAATGTAGAGACTATCTAGTTTAAAAACTACAATCAAATAGTTTTTTTATTGCAAGGAGAAGCTTTGTTAAGATCTTAATTTAGAACTAACTATATTTGTGCAGGAAAAAAAAACACACTAACAGTATCAGATCTCATACATGCCACCAAATGCCTTAAAGACTCGTGCAGTGCAGGCAGATTGACTCAAAATAGCTGGTAAGCTTTATAAATTAATGTAGGCAGAGAATTATTTTTCTTTACTGACTTTAGAGCAAAAAGCATTAAATTCAGTATAGTAAAGAAAATAATTTTCACATATGGATAAACAGTAATATAGATCTAGTAAAAACTATAGCCCCTCTGAGGACCAGAAAAGGAACATTAAACCCAGTTATACGATTACGCTAGGCTATTATCTGGTCTATTTGATGTCACCTCCACTGTGCAGCCGCCTTGAATCTCCCCTGTGAAGTGTTTCTTTTCATTCAATTAGCCACAAAAGTGTTTGCAACCGATGGATATGATTGAATCTTTTTCCAGACTCAGCAGCCACCGAGAGTTAATGTGCTGAATAGGTCCGACAACGATCTCAAACAGAACATGAAGACATCAGTAGGACGAGAGGGATATGAGGAAGACTGTTGTCGGCTCTTTGCGTTTCTCCACACCCACATAACCAATGTGGATGGACACAAACACCAGAATGACAAACACTTGCTCTGGGCTTCATAGATCAGCTTTTAACAGTAGATCTTAACAACTCAGAGCCTTACCCAATCACTTCCCTTCTTTCTGGGTTGTCATAGTTACAGACTGCCTGCTTGTCTGTACTTTGATAATAGTGAGACTTTACCGCTGTGTCAGGGTGTGTATATGTGTGTATGAGTGGGTGTGCTGTATGATGAACCCACCAGAAAAGGGTCTTAACACTTTCCATCTATCAGGCTTACCGTTGCTCTCCAATTGAAGGTCTCAGACAGAAAGGTGTGAAAGAAGAGAGGTGAGTTATGTGGCGAGCTCGGTGAAAATAAGTGCAGCGTTATGTCCTGTGTGATCAGATTTGCCGCTTAAACAAGTCATGGCAAGCTGTCTCCCGTTTAAGGGCTAAATATTAAACACACAACTTATTCTGGTAGCCATAAAGGCGTGTCTCAGTAAATCTGAATATTATTGAAAATTTCATTCATTTCAGTAATCCATTCCAAAAATGAAACGCGTATTAGGCTATATAGATTTATGAAAATGCTGTGCGATGTAGGGGTGGGCGATATGTACTTAAAAAATGTTCACGATTTATTGTGATACTATTGTGATAACGATAAAATCGACGTTAAAAGATTATTTACTGCAGGTTTTTAAGTAACTGTGTGGCTGTAACTGCATAGCTATTAGCCCAATAAACACAAATATTGTGCTCTCAGTGTGAACGTGTGTGTGAATGAGTAAATGAAAAAGTGCTTTGAGGTCGTCGGACTAGTTTAAGCGCTATACAAGTACAAGCCATTTACCATTTAAAAGCATTAAATAGTGTAACATATAACATGTTAAAACAAAATTTGAAAAATGTTCAATCAGGACACTCGTTACATGAAGAAGTATGATTTTTATCACCAAACTACACAAAGTAACTGCATTTAATTAGATTTTTTTTAAATTATTACTAAATATGATGCTCTCAAGAAACCAACAGTGAGGGAAATAGCAAAAATAACAATCCTGACCATACTGGCTGTTTTGGGGGTTTTCAGACAGCACTAGATGGAAGTTATCATTGTCAAGATAAACTTAAATCACAATAAGAAATTGTTCGTGATAACGATAAAACGATACGATAAAGGCCCAGCCCTAGTGTGATGTCTTTGTTTCTGTTCTTCGAAATATTGCGGCACAAAATTCAGTTTATCCACAAATTGAAATAGTAAACAGGACCAGTAACAAAAACAAATGCAACACAAAAAAGTACTGTTATTGCACTTACATAATCATGGCAAAGACAGCTGACTTGACAGTTTTTCAGCTGACAATCACTGACAGTTTCCACTAAGAGGTTGTGCTAAAAAAAAAGGTCATTGCTAAAGACAATGGAGGTCAACAAACTCCCGCATCCAAACATTTCAATGGAAAGTTAAGTTGAAGAGGAAATAAAGTGAAAGAAAAAATGCACAAGCAACAGCAATAACTGCAGCACTGAGAGGATTGTGAAGTGAAACATGTTCAAGAGTTCACAAGCCATGGCCTTGCGGTAGGCTACTCCTGAACCAAGGATGTCAGAATTGTCTTAACCTGGGCCAAGGAGAAAAGAGACTTGTGAAGTGAAGTTTTAATGTAATTTTGAAATGAAGTTCCCAGAGTCTGGAGCAAGAGAGGAGGAACCCAGATTCCAAGCTGAAAGATGTCCAGTGAGGACTTTCAACAATCAACGATTGTGTGAGGAGCCATGTCACCTGCTGATGTTGGTTCACTGTGCTCTATCAAGTTTAAGGTCAGCACAGCTGTCTACCAGAAAATTTTAGAGCACTTCTCGCTTCCATCTGCTGAAAAGCTTTAATTTTCCAGCATGGCCCCTGCCCTCACTGCCAGAAGTATCAGTAGAATAGAACAGAAATATCCTTATTTGTCCCACAGTGGGGAAATTCAGGTGTACCATTAGCAAAGAACAAATTTACCAGTTAGGAAAAAAAAAAAAATACTGTACAGTCATTAAAAATAGCATACTCAATAAATTAAAATGTACAACTAAATAGTGGAATTTTATAGGTGCATTGCACAAGTTTTTAAATTAAATATTATTTATTTTCTTCCCCATACATGCCCTTACAATTACCCGACGTGTAAAACGAGTTATCCTCCATTTACTGCAGTTGCCTCTATAGGCGGCATTAGTCAATACACAAGCGAGTGATTCGGGACGAATTTTCAGGTCGTGCGTGTGGGTTTGACGTGCTGCAGGCTCTCGTTCACCTGGCTACTTTGTTGAGTATCCGCCGTAATCAATGCAAACTTCGATATTTATAACGTTCTCACCTCAGAAGACGTTACACCTCTAAACAAAAGACCCACATAGTCGCAGCAGCAGATCCTCTTCTCCCATGCACGTGCACAACACTGGTGTGATTTCAACTTGTCACCAGAAGGGGCAGACGTCTAAAAAAAAAAAATCCTGGAACTTGCACTATGCTCCTTTAAGAAATGTGCAAAACACATATACCTGCTTTAGTGACCGCAGTGTCACTGTGCTTGTTTGACCAGAAAAACGAATCCAAACCTCGCAGAGTTCTAACGAGTGCTACTACGAGAGAAAATGAGAGACAACACAGCCAAGAAGGCAGACGAGCTCAAGGCTCCTATTAAAGCAACATGGGCTATCTTAACACATCAGAAGAACCACAGACTGACCGCCTCGATGTCATGCTTCATTGATGCAAGCTTTGCATAAAATATACCACAGAATGATTAAGGATGACGAGCAGACATGACTACATAAATCCTTTTAATTGCCACTTGCACTTTATCCTCTAAGATAACAGACACTGATGAAGTGATTTACAGATCACCATATAACCCTGAAGCAAATCAATTAAATTCAATATAAAGATTTAACAGTTTGTAGCACATGTAAAATTAGACAAAAATATATTTCAATAATAATCATAATAACAATACACACAATATCAAAATAGTAAAGGACTAGATGCAATATTTGGTAGGTCATTTTATTTCTAGTGTATAGTTAAAAACTCCCGCAGAGTGAAAGAAACAGTATGATAATGGAATCAGAACCAGTATCATCACGGCATCACTTCATAATAATACTGCCTTTGGATGTTTCCTGATATGGTGCAGCCCTATCTTAAATAAAAACAGAGCAGAATGAAGCTACCATGAGTCAAAATGCTGCAGTGAGAAAACAAATGTGTGCGCGAGTGTGAGTAAATATGAGCGACAGCACCCAGGAGACTGCATTCAGGCTCACCAGCTCCTGCAGACCTGCAGGTCAGCAAAGTCAGGATGCAGCTACAATGTGCCCTTGGCGCACGGGTGTCTTCATAACTGTGAACTACGCCAGATGGTACCTTGCAGATGTGTGTTTCTGTGTGTGCTTGACATTCAGCTGATGACAGAGATGACAAACACTTCAGGATCAACTTAGCGCTAAAACTCTAACCATATGGACAAGAGCTGAAAAACATAAACACAATCATGTCTTGTTCTGTTCATTCTTTTTTATTCCTCACATTGCTCTACTTTTGTTTCTAGCTCTATGTAGTGCCACCATCCATCATCATTAGGGAGTGAATGGATGACCCGTCTACACACTGTCCTTGCACTCTCTGGAGAGGAAGACAAGGAAGGTAATGCGCGCTGTGAAAGTTTTATTTTAGGGCATAAAATAAGTCCTAAAAAAGGAAAATAAGTAACTTAAAGTTATAGCCAGCAAACTTTTATACCCTACATTTGGAGCTAATTTGATTTCAACTTTTACTTAATGCCCAGATTTCATTCTTAAAGACCCTTCCATATAAACTTTGTCAGGCAATATTAAGTTTGGTCAAACCACATATTTCTCTTTAATGTTTCTCAACATCTAAGGCAAATGAAAAGAGCACATTCCAACATGGTTTCTATCCAAAGCTACCAACAAGCAAGCATTAGCAGTAATACAGCCACATATGGAGTCAGAATTCTGTCAAAAGTGAATACTCATACGAGCATTTTTATTTAATTCACACACATATAAGCTACTCTCAACGTTTGTTTTCCATGCGCTTGTAACTTCGTGTAGCCTCTCTCCTACTTGCGTGTGGACCTGTTTCTGCTTGCTCCCTTTTGTCAGTTTGAGGGTGGTACCCACTGGAGAAAGTAAACCGCCTGTCATTGGCTACTTTTCAGGAAATCCCGCCTCTTGAGATTAAATTTTTTTCTTCACATATATCTGATGGACCTGAACTGCCATGGGGCCACCATTTTGGAGAGGTCACCCGCTCCACTCATTGTGATCCGTTTGGCAGACACAATGAAGTATCAGCGAGTTTACTCAGTCAGAACTCGCTTAATTCTAGACTGATTTTCACACTTTTTTCGCTGCAAATCTTATAGCCATGACTGTAGTGTAAAGCGCTTTGGGGACGTCAGACTTGATAAAGCGCTATACAATTACAAGCCATTTACCATTAAATGCACTGATACTTGATTGTGCCTGCCAAACAGATTACAATGAGTGAAGCGGCGACCTTTCCAAGATGGCGGCCCCACAGCACTTCAGGTCCATCAGGCATGTATGAAGAAAACAGTACAGTCTCTACTTCTGAAAAGTAGCCAATCACAGGTGGTTTACTTTCTACAGCGGGTACCACTCTCAAACTGACAAAAGTTCAGAGGAGCGAGCAGAAACAGGTCCGTACGCGAGTAGGAGAAAGGCTGCGAACTGAAAACAATCCACGAGCGCACAGAGAAAGAGCATGCACTCATGCGTGTGTTATATTGGGCCCTCATGGTACTGAACCTACACGCAAATAACTTCCAAGCCAAATTAAACGTAGCTCCAGTATATTAATGCTAGCTTAACAGTGAGTGACTATTACTAAATATATTTTCAAAATAAAAGGACTTCTTGTTAAGTGGTTTAATTTTAGAAATTCGTTTTTTCTTTTAATACACTAAAATTAGTCTTTGCCCTTTGTTTTTTAACCTTCAATGGGACATACATGCTGGTTCTGTTTAGACCTAAAGCTTTTATTTGCAGATTTACCACCGGGTTCCCTAAGAATCGTGCAAATCTTCCAATCCAAAGCAGGAAGAACAAAAGATAAAGATGCTAAATGTTCATTTTAACCTGCGGCATTCTGTGTCAAAGGCAGTCTAGATGACAGGCATCTGATGTCAGCATGCCAATTTTAGCCACATGTTTAAGACTTTCTTAAAATGACTACCTCTACTTTCTGTTTGTTTCAGAAAACAATCATTCAAGATTCTACTCAAACTTTTATTTCAACAATAACCAATCAGGGCTGCATTCTGCAAGCACAGCAGGTAGCTGATCAATCTTTAAATTCCAAACGGAGGACAGAGAATCAAAGGCAAAGGAATGAGAAACGTAAGCAAAAGAATGATAAAACACAAAGGGATGGTAATCATTAAGATGAAGGAAGAGTGGAACGAGACATGCGGATGTTGGGAGGACGACCAGAGGACAAACTATTGTCTCCTGGTAACATGTAAAAATAACTCCGCTGCTGCTTTCTTGCTGCGTTGCGTGGTGGAGGAGCTAACTAGGTCAGAAAATTCCCACTGAAAGGGAGTCGAAAAGGAGCGGTATCGCATTGATTCGGCCTGTGGTATCAGTCTGAGACAGAAGTCAATGCCTCCTCACTTAAAGCTGTTCAGCATGAGGGGCGTCCCTTCATGCTTCCGTTTAGCATATTTGCATAACAATTAAATTTACCCATTCCTTCTACTAGTAGGCTGCTCTTCCTGTACTGCCAAAAATGGTTCACTCCTTCAATTCCACCCATCTCATGTTTTAACACCCTCTTCTTTTACCCTTTGTGCTACTGAGTCGCTAACTCCAAACCAGCCACAGGATATTTCTCTCTTCAAAAAGCATAAAACTCAGGGTGTAAACTTGATTCTTTCAATAATGTGGGAGTTAAACAAATTATATTTTCAACTTAAAGGTTAATAAGACACTTGAGGGAATACTTACGATATATATATCACTATGTTTATCAGCAGAAAGGAAATCTGAAGCCTGCCTTATGTTATAATTACAATCAGGAATTATCTCCCCCCCCCATACAGATAAGAGTTTTTAATTTAAAAGGGATTGACCCATATAGAGTCCAAATTTGGTGCTACACAAAAATCAATGCCATGCGTACCCTGGAAGACCCAGCACCTTGAAAATGCATAAATCATCGAATGGCCTGCTCTCCTACTTTGTTTCTATTCTACTCAACTCATTCAACGGTGATGTTCTAGATAATTGCAGCATCTGTTTTTCTTGACAGTGACAGATAATTTGGGCCAAAAGAGGTTTCTGCATTACAACCTTTATAAAAAAAAAAAAGTCTAATTTGACACATACAGCTACAGTGTTAAATTAACACCATGTTCATGTCTTACTACTGTTGACAATGTTCCATGCAGTGCAAGTTACCACGCTAAACATGTTTCCTCTCTGTTTTTATACAACTTTTTGATTTTCTGACTTGTAATATTTAAATGCTGGCCCACTTAATTCTGTTGCATCAAACAAACACACACACACACACAAAGATTTCTCCTGCTTCTTAAACTTAGGATTTTATGTTAAACATCTTACATTTGAACAGCCAGCATTTCAGCCGCTCATTGTAACCAGTCACTCACCCAACAGTTGTGACACAGACAGCTCCCAACAGAAAGCTGCAGCTGCCAATACCGTAACTCCGTGAACGTCATTGTAAAAAGTGAGGGAAAAAAAAAAGATTTAGACTGCTAGGAAAAACACAGATTTGTTAGATTAACAAAATATTGTGCCCAGAGTAATCATTACAGTTTTACTATTTTTATTACTTACTTACTTAATTTTGCAAGCTATGGACATAAAAATGAGCTGCAATTTAGAAAACGGCAACACAGATTGCAGGGAAATGGTTTAATAAGGATTGTGCAGACATAAAAATCACAGAGTACTCAAATAACAGGTACAGGTCTTGGAGTTTAGTAAGTGACTGAAGTACATTTGTTTCAAAAATACCTTGACTGGGGCCTAGGGTCTAATATCTTAGATAATTAGAACATCGCTAGTTAGAATCCTAATAATTCAACAAGCAGCCTGCCTTATTTTCATTTGGTCTAGAAATATTCTCAATAGATTTCCAGTACATCGTGTCTTTAAGGTATTGTGTGAAAGGGGAGATATCATGCAAAATCCACCTTTTTAGCGCTTAAATACATTTTGTTGTGTACTTGGAGTCTCTATGAGTGCAGAAAATTTAAATGCAGTCTCTCCAGGAGTTGCGTAGCTATCTTTATATTATTTTAGGGTCATATTTTTCAAGCTGTTCAGTTTTCTCTGTTTTCTATTACGTTTTCTGAACAATTACGTCACAGTATTTGTTGCGGAGCTGCTAAACAAAGTCATGGACTTCTGGCCAACTAATTGAGCAAATCCACCATTTTTATTTCTCTGTAGTCCAAGCTCAAGGATGCTGAAACTACAAGTCGACGAGTCACAATGTCCAGTTGTTTATTACACCATCCCAAGAAATACTACAAAAATGGCTGAACGGCGTGGAGTGGAACGCTCTATAACCCAGAAGGGTCGGGGTGTGAAGTGCCTGCTTTAGATTTAAAGAAACCGCCCCACATTGAGTTGCTCTTAGACAAACCTCAGAAAAGGTGAAAACAAGGGGGAATGTGGGGGTACATTAACAAGGGATTCAAACAAAAACATTGTAATTCCAAATTACATAGACCACAACTAAATGATTTTAATGTAAAAAGAAAAAACTGAAAAGCATGATATGTCCTCTTTAATACAACCTTGAGTAAAAGGCCTCTCCTTAATTATACCTAATAGTTCCCTTCAATTCTCATTAAAATATATTTGCATGCAAAGAACTAACAGCATTACAGTAAAAAAAGTTTGAATGATGCATCTCACAAGCATAAATACATTATAACTTTCAGACGCCATTCTGTTTGGAGTACTTGGAAGCAGATCTACCAAATATAAGCATGATAACATCTTAAAGCCCTTTTAAATGTTTAATTGCTTTAGGGAATTGCTTTTAAAGGATTACAGATTACTTGCGTACACAACAGCACTAAACACACTGTTTGAGTTGGTTTTGAAAAACGTTTGATAGTTGAGATTTACTTTAAATTCAAAGAGACATTCTGTAGCCTTTTCAACTTTCTCTTTTGTAATTTCTAATATGAAAAAATGCTATTTCTAGCACCATGTATTTGTGGTGTGCTGCGATTTTGATCTGTCGTTGCTGCTTGAGCCACGTCTAAAGCTAGAAGAGCAACTCAAAAACAGAACGATGTATACCGTCCACCAATTCAGAGGTTTAATTATGCATATGTGTAATGCAGAAAAATGCAGTAACCTGTTGTGGTGACTTATTTTCACACCATTACACATTGACTATTAGAAGAACACATTCTTCTAATAATCAATGTGTAATGGTGTGAAAATAAGTCACCTTAACACATTACTGCATTTGTCCTCATTAAAGATATGGATATATAGGAGAAACTTAAATCTAGATTATTAAACGTATTTGTTCAATGCGAACGTAACAATGTAGACGAGCCTTATGAACAAATGTCCTTTTGGAAAATCGTACTAATATAATATAATGCCTTAGACTTGACAAAGCTAAATTCATTGAGTTCCAAGCTTAAAATCATTAGGAACTCAAGGCTTGAATGGATTAACCTGCTGTGCCGGTCCAAAACGGGCAGAGCTGATCTCAGCTGGCTGGCCGGTGGCAACAGAAATAGCACGAGCTGACCGCAGCTACACCTCTAAGGTTCTTTACACTTTAACCTCCTGCTAGATTAGGGCTTGTAAAAAAACAGATTTACATGGGTCATGCAAGGTGCCACACATCTATTTTTACAGGGAGAACAGCAAGTAAGTCCAGCTGGGAGATAATGTTGTAATGGCGCCTTACAGCCTTTTTGAAACAAGGCCACAAAGAGTAAATCTGATCAATCCAAATGAACACATAATGTAACGCTGTCGTTATCACGCCACGGCAGTCAGTTGAAGGAACACTACACTACAGTGTTGTAACAGTAGATATTTAAGTGCACGAAAAAAAAAAAACATTGGGGGTCACAACTGGGAAGCACAATGTAGCTACTAACTTAGTTTTGCATGTGTGAACAAAAAATAAAGCCAGCTTCCCTTGCTTAGTATTTTAGGGATTATAAATAAAGTTTTACAGTAAATAAAGAAAATAATCTGTACTTTATTTCATGCAATCAGCTAATTTCCACAGTTATTTTCCATTATAGGAGATTACTGGAGAGAGCAAAAGCTACAACAATTGACTGAGCGGATGATGGACATTTCTGAACAAAACAAAGCTGGGCATTGTTCAGAATCCAGGAGCTGCAAAGTTGAAAGTCCAAAAGTATGAAGCAATAAAGCCAGTTTATGGCTGACCACGGGGTAGTAAATCTAAAATTGTATTCTTTAGAGAAACCTCGGCCTTTGGGAATAATCTTGCATTGCGCAACACCTATATGGTTCACAACGTGTCCTACAAAGCTCTCAAAGCTGACGCGCACACAGTAACGTTTAGATCTACACATTACTCAGCCACGTTTACAAGAGTGATGTCTGACAAGAGCTAGAATTAGATGGTTTGAAAAAGCTGTTGAGTCTGTGATAACAGCTCCAGCTGCTGATATGAGAGCACGGTTTACAAAAACCTTCTATACTCTGGGAGTAGAGCAGATAGGAAAGCAGAACCTGAACTATCTAACACCGACTGGTTGAAGCAGAGATGTTTATTTGTTGAACAGAGAAAAAGAGTCTGTATTCATCAACACCACAAAAAAATCCAACACAGAAAAATTTGACAGTTGATTATTTTCCTTACAGTAAAAGCATAGATAGGCAGGCATGTGATGACATGAGACTAATAGTGTGATAAGCTGTATTTGAACAATCGTTTTAAAACTAAAAAAGGACACTATGATACATTGGGGCCTTTGTTCAGCCAGATGACTACACTGCATTGCTCTATGCGCCACACAGTCAATTCTGGTTACTTTGACACCTTGTCCGACGCCTCATTAACAGTTCAACACATAAAAAAAAAAAAAAAAAAATATGTCTTTTTCTTGTGTTTAATATCTATTATTACTGTGTATCACTCTGTGTATTCTTTAGTCAGAAATCAAGGATTAAAGAGGAATCATATCATTAATAAAAAAAAACTAATAATAACTAAGCCACCGTCTACATCTTCCACGATCAATAAGTGACCTAGTGTGAATTGGATTGCCTTCCAGAGAAAACCTCTGTCACAATACATGATTTGTTTTTCCTGTTTATTGTGGATTGAGAATTTATTTCCTGATCTTTCTCTCCTCCTTTCTGTCATACAAAAAGCTGGAAGGAATGCAAGTTATGTTGCTGAAGGTGTGCACAAATAAACTTTAGACATCAGTGATTCAGAACAGCAGAACAATCAAATTAAATTGTATATTTATATACATTGAGATGTGATTTTAGCGTAATAGTCAATACAATAAATTATGCTTTCTGATGTAGCTTGTTTACCCGATTAAATATACCTTTTTACGATGACAACCTTTAAGCAGGTAATTAAACATTCTTTCCAATATGCCCCCAATTTTGTGTAGACAATGTTATTATTGGTCTGATGTTATTTTCTAATCTGTAATGTCACTTCATCAGCTGTAAGTGGAAAATCATTTCTACTAACAGAAATAAATGGTAAATGGCTTGTACTTGTATAGCGCTTTAACTAGTCTTGACGACCTCCAAAGCGCTTTACACTAGTCAGTCAATCACCCATTCACACACATTCACACCCTGACGGTGGTGAGCTATGTTAGTAGCTACAGCTGCCCTGGGGCAGGCTGACAGAGGCGAAAGACTTGAAAACATAAGTCTGTGTAT
Source organism: Fundulus diaphanus (assembly GCA_037039145.1). Taxonomy (NCBI): domain Eukaryota; kingdom Metazoa; phylum Chordata; class Actinopteri; order Cyprinodontiformes; family Fundulidae; genus Fundulus; species Fundulus diaphanus. The sequence goes on along the minus strand of CM073141.1, from coordinate 15,597,483 downwards.
AACTCATCCACATAATGTGTTTCACTTGTGAATTGAGTTACTAAACTACATGACCTTTTCAGTAATGTTTTATTGTATTCAGTATGACTGTATATGTATAGTTTTAAAATGAGCATCATTCCAATTATGAAACTTTTTTGCTCACACAACTGAAGAACAAAACAAAACGCCGTTTACACAATCATAGGTGAATTAGTCACAAAGAAACAAACTTCTCCACCTGTTGTACAACAAGTGCCACTAGTGGTCTCAGGCTGCATTTAGTGACAGGAAACTATTTTGGTATCAACCCTTTACATGCTAGACACCAAGCCAATTGTTATGTAGAGCAAACAAAGAATCTTCATGGGAAATATTTCAAAAGTGTTCAGATATGTAGAGAAACTGCTGTTATTTTAGCGTTATAGTGATCCCAACATGTATAATAGACCTGAAGAAAGCCAGCTTGTCTAATATTCGATAAGGGAACCAAAAGTAGTATGCACAGAAGCTCATTACTCACAGATATTTTTAGCATCACAGAGAGCGAACGCCCACCAGTAAACAAAATCATTCAGTACATTGTTCCAGTTTTTGAAAGATCAGTTCAAAGTTTCTCAGAAAGAGGAAACAGCAACTAATCAAACATACAAAACTTTCCAGAGTCTCCAGAGCAGCTCTTAAAAGCTCAGTCATTTAGGACGATGTGGACCTCTAGACTAAAGTCTGTTTTGGGGTCCTATGCAAACACATTTTAGCTAGTTTCCAAAATTATCTTTTAATATGTAATTTCTAAAATGTTTTGTACTTTTAGAAAACCAAATTACCACTAAAAGGCATTCAAAACTGAAAAAAAAGGGACCATCGTCTGGCTGAAAACAAACCGTTTTCACTCATTTCAGGTGTTTGCTTTGTTTATATTTGCAAAGATCCATGCCTCAAAATCAAAATAAATTCTTATCCATAAAAATCATCCGAACTGTAATAATCATATTATTAGCTGTATTATCTTAGCAGCGATAGTGTGTTACTTTTTCGTTTTAAATAGAAGCAATTAGATCTGTCATTTACATAATCAGTTCATTCCTTAGTTTTAAGATGCCTTGAAGCTTTTGTTCTGTACTTAAGTGGTTAATATGAATTTAGATTCTAGTCTCAGTTGAAGTTTTTAGTTATAGTTGTTCTCTGAATAACTTTTTTCTGTTTATTTTGAAAACCTGCCTGTTCTTTAGATCTGTGACCCATTAATGTTTTTCTGTTTGCGCCTGCGTCTCAGTTCCTTTGTCATCTTTTTCGGTCTAGATTATGTCTTATGTTAATGTCTGTCAATGCCACCGGACTGTTTCTTTGTGGTCCTCTCACTATAACCTGGAAAGCCAGATTGATAGTGTGTAGCATTCTCCATTCTGCACATTTTCAATCTGGGCCTGCTCCCGTCAAATCTGTTCTGGGAAAGGAGAGACATTCGGCAGAACTTTCCAAGCTGATTGGGCGAAGTGAAACCTAGTGTCCGCCTACCAAAGGTTCTGTTTTAGCCAATCACCGTATCAAATGAAAATGTTGTAAGCAGCAGGCGCCACGAGAAACCACAATAAATTACGCTGGTCAAGGCGCGCTTATTTGGATAGTGACACTCATGACAATCGTGGATTCGGACAAAAACAGATATGATAGCAGCAGCTATGCGTGCGTCCTCCTGCGCTGCAATGTTTACTTTGGTTCGGCTGTGGGCTCTGGACTTCTTTTCGCTGGTATGGCCCGCCTTAAACCGTAATACTGCAACGTGATTGGCCCAACCCGTTTTGGTTGGCGCCTGTACGGTTGAGACCAGAGCAGGACAAGATGGATTCTTGTGTGTTTGTGAACGCACAAATACCGCAAGGATTTAGCTACCAGGCAACGTTACTCTTGCCAATTATTATTTTGGACTCCCTCTGCCCTTTAGTCTTTGTAAGTTTTTGAATTTCATCTGCCTGCCTCCCTAAATTTGGGCCACAATTTTTACCATTTTTTTGACTGTGAAACAAGTACTTTCACTCTAGGTCATAATACCAGGAAAGTCTCATGCCTAGTTCTGTATCAGTTATCTACACCAGACTTCAAGAAATATAATACCTTACAGTGATAGCTTGTAACTTGCAAAATTATACTGCAATTGAAAAATATAATTTCATTAAAAGCAGAAAACTCCGATATTTGGGCCCTCAAAATAGCCTTGTTCCAGCTTTCTGCCTCTTGCTAAAGTCTGGGCCAGTGTCACCAGGAGTAGTTACAGGACCCATTTTTCTAAGTCAAAACACCTCTATTCAGTATATTTGTGGTGCTAGCAGCCTTTACTCACAGTAGTTAGACAGAAAACAGGTGGAGAGAGAAGGGCGGTCATGGGTGGGGGTTGGGGGCAGCAATAAGTGGTCAAGAATTGAGCCCCATACTGCTGCCTCAAGGACTAACAGCCTCTTTATCAGGAGTGCCTGCGCAACCGCTACACCACACCATCGATCAGCATATTTAATCACAACCATGTAATAAAGCTTAACCACAGCAACTAATTTAGTTTCAATGTTGTTAGAAATTTAGTGAATCAATTTTATGTAGGCAGAAGTCATCTTTCTCCATAAACATCAACATCAAACAACTTGTAGACAACTTCTCAGTATATTACTTTATATTAAATGTTTCTATAGCTCGAATGTCTCTGAGGAACCGTTCTGTTTTTATCACTTTCACACTGAAGCACAGTTTGTCTTTCGACTCAGTAAAGTCTCGCTTTTCCTTCCACATTGTGACTGGAAAACAGAAGGTGAGGGAGCCTTTTACTGTCAAGACAGCGTTGCCAACATCTTGACAGGATGTCTCTGGATTGCTGCAGGCTAGTTGGCAAACTGTTCAGCCTTCTTAGAAAGCTTGGTCTCCAACCTTGTGGTACGTTTGTGAAGGAGGATGCTGACCTGAAACCCACACTCTCTGTGTGCAAGCTAGTGTAGGTAGACCAAGTGCAAGCGAGTAAGTACGTTTTCTTGACAGTGTCACCGAGGCTCGTGTTTGTTTGCAGCAGAACTCGCCTAGGTGCTGACACCCTGTTGCAGATACCTTATTTAGATCAGTCTTTGCCAAACTGATTATAAAGTAACTTTCTAACATGACATCCAGTTATAAACTAGTATAAACACTATGGAAGTATCCAGCCTTCATGCTGTTCAGGAAGAAGACAGGTTCTGTGACCCCGAGATGTTTTGGTGTGAAATGTGACAATCAACACCAGAACAAAAGCAAAATTAGAGGGTATCACTATCCACAGAGAATAAACATGGGCTGAAAGACCGCTCAACGAGGAACAAGTCATTAACCAAGTGATCTGACTAAACATAAATTGAAGTGTTTGGCTGGAATGATCATCGTTACATTTGGAGAAACAAGGGGGAAAGCTTGCAAGCTTCAGAACACCATCCCTCATGTGAAGTATGGGGGTGGCACCGCCATGTTGTGTAGTCGTTTTGCTGCAGGAAGGACTGGTACACTTCACAAATCAGATGCCATCGCGATAATATCACAGCATGTGGAAATATTGAAGTAAAATTCCAAGAAATAAACCAGAAAGTTAAAGTTTGGGCACCTAGTCGTTCTTAGTTTCTCACCAAATTAGTTGCAAAGAAACTTAAGGATAACAAAGTCCTTACAATGTTTTCAAACAGCCAACATCCTTTCAACCCTTTACCAAATACTAAGGAAGAAATAAAATGAATCACATTTTCAGGCTTTAAGCAATTAGAAATGTTTTCTTTGTAAGTCTAACTGACCTAAAACTGGAAATGTTCAGTATATTTAAATGTCTAATTGTTTGTTTCTTTGTCTTTAAACAGTGAGGAAAACATCTGATTTCAACTGCACATTGCATTGATTAAATTAAATTAAATGTGGTACTGAAATATGACTCAAAGAGCCTGCCTAAAATATCTTTGATAAGCAATTATGTATTAACACTAAAAATCTTTCACCACCTGCACGACAAACTCAGATTAAAACAACCCTAAAGCAGTGAAATCATTTAAATGGTGTAAATAAATGTATCACAAAAAGCTTGTTTTCAACTGACTATACGTTTGAGTGAATAAGATAATAAAGTGCATTTAACATCATAGAAACCTGTTCATCAAATAAACCCAAATATAGATATTAATAAATAATATAGATATTTAATAACAAAATGAACCTAATGTGCAAGTCTACATCACACTTTTAGTAATGTATTTCGATACAGGAACCACACTCATACATGTTCACGTAGCAAAGATAAACACAGAAACTGACCCCTGATGCGGTGTTTAAACACTATATTTACTTTTAGCACCGTTTCATACGTGCGTTTTAACATCACAATGAAAAAACAGCAACCAGCCTCATTTCAGAAGCCACTGATGATGAAAAATTCAGATGGACAGAACAAAGACTCAGTGAGACAACCGATTAATTCAGCAAAAACCATATAGATGCTTGCTCACAGACAGACCTCCTCCTCCCCAGCGTTCCAGCTACAAACGCGTGCACACAGGCAGCCGACTGAAAGGTAGCTGTGCATGCACAAGTCACACAGACTGGTGATGTGTGCTGGAGTGAGAAGATGAAAAGATCTCAGAGGAAATATGGTGGCGTTTCACAGCAAGTGCTGTCGTCTGCTCTCCAGCACGATGAGTGTGTCAGAAAGAGTTCGGTGCTCTGCTGCATCCTCTGCCATTCATGCTTGTCCTCCCAGCAAGCTTGTCATGTATAACTGGATCCAGCTCAGTAGATATGAGGCAAGCATCACAGGCTCAAATCTATATGCTACAGCAATTTCTGTGCATCCACACAGTCACGAAGTGACCAGAGTCACTTGAATAAACAGGAGGTAGCTACAATTAATAATTTTACGTTATTAACAAAAAGCAGCTCTGCTGACAAGTTTTTCTGGTGTGCTTTACTCAATGTGCCAGAATCCCATAAATCCCTTTTTATTAGATAAACACCCTCGTCAGAACTCTCCCCAGCATCTCCCCGATAATCTCCATAACCAATTACAGGGCGATCCGCCTCTGCTTAAAATGAAAGCGCCAATTAATCTGCTAACGCCAGTCAGTGGGTCATTATGGGGGAGTGAATACAGCTTCCAGCCACACATGTGCTGACTAAACTCACAAAAGATTCAGTTTTATTTGTCAGTAATAACATTTTCTTCTTCTACTAAAGCCACTACAGTTTATGTTATTCAATAAACACAAACCGAAGCTGTTCCATGGCAATTATGTCATGAAAAAGGATGAACAGTAACCAAACTAAGGTTATTTCTCAACACAAATATTAAATGATGGGGTTTGGTCACAGGTTTTATGGAATAAGAAGCATTTTGTTTTAACAGCTGGAGCTGGATGGTTTTTGGTTGGGTACGCTTCTTCTTTCCCATCAATCAACTTTCTTTGTGCACTGCATAAGGGGCAGTGGGTCAACATCAGGCATACTGCAATTATTCTACTCTCAATCAGTGACATACAACAAATACTCAATTAAAACAAGAGGTATTTCTTCATATTTTTTATTTTAACCAACAGACTGTAATGGGTAAAAGTGATAATCGCTTTTGTTTGACTTGATGATTCAGTTAGAGGTCAAGGTACATGAAATCAGCACAAATTAAATCAGGTCTGCCATAAGTAGTAAGGATTGTTTTTTTTGTTTATTTTACTAGCATTATTTGTGTTAGTTGGTCGGAACTGCATTGACACACATGCACAGCCGTACAATCAGTTGCCAAAAAAACACACTGACTGAATTTTATAATATTTCATTGTTATCTGAGTAAAAACCATAAAATATCATGTTAAACTTTGAAGTCATAGCACCCATCCCTACTTAATGGTTTAGTTGATAACTTATTCTTAACTTATCCAATAACGTAACTAAATTATAACTGTTCAAATGTGTTTTATGCCTCTAGCACATGACTAAAGTGCGTTATGTGATGTGAAGGCCTTCCTACACAGTATACAGTAAATTTCCTCCTGGTTATTTATTCAACTACTGTAATCCCTGTGTTCAAGCCAAAGCACCAGGTACAGGATAATGTAACCCATTTCAATTTCTGTTCACTAAACTAGGACCATCAAACTCAAATTTGTGCTTTAATAAAATTATAAACTGTTAAAGGTTGAACCTGATTAACAAATCAATGCTGCTGACCTCACTAAAAAGCAACAATGAATGGATAAATGTACCAAGATTGAACCTAATTTAATTTAAGATCTAATATTGAAAATCTGAATAAATTTATAGGATTTTTTCAATAATAATTTCTCTTTTCATATTTATGGACAAATCAAATAATACATTTTTTGAAATAGGTTACTACAGTAATACATCAATAAATCAACCAGAGATCAAACTGACAATTTTATCCTGGTCAAGAGTGGGGGAAAAAAATAACAAAATCCCCCTAATTATTACATTTACAAAAACTAAGAACATTTTAAGGCTCTAAACATATCAGTTTGCACTTCTAAGTACTTTTATTTAGTTAAATAAAAATCAGACAGTTTATTGATGTTTTGATGCATAAATGGGGACAATATTGCAATCTAATTTTCTGCTGGATTCAAAACTGCCGCTTCTTTCAGAGCACCGTCAGCACATTTTTGTTCAGTTATTTTGTGTGCATTAATTCTTCAAAAACAAAGTAAAATCTGAATTGCACAAAAATGTAATTCTGGAGGGAATATTATTCTTCATATTATAAGAGAAGTATATTTAGTCCTCTACTGTTTCCCTCTTTGACACATGGTGTCAGCTAATTTGCTGACCTGTACTGCTATTGAAACTGGCAACAATCTCTTCCTCCTCCAAACATGGTCTGCTTGGTTTAAATAAATAGCTTGATCTTCCTGGAACTGCAAATGAGGCCAAGCTACGGTTTCCCTGATCTAAGCTCTTTTTGACACAGTAAGCAGAGCTGCATGGGACATGAGATGAGGAAGGGATAGGGGAGGGTTCTGAATTTGTGCATGTGAATGTGAGCGTGCATGGAGATGAACGTGTGCATGTCAGAGAGGGAGGGAGAAGGAGACGAGTCAAAATGGAAATAACAGCTTGGGTCTGTGTGCAAATTGGCTACCGTCGTGTTCTTTTGGAATCTGGCTAAAAGAGCATATGACAGTGTTGGGTAAAACTCTGATGAATGTTGTCATTATGATGCAACATCAAATCAGAATTTTGTTTACTTCCCAAAGAGCTGGTACTTTGGATGAGCAATTCATTTAAACTAGATTTTAACAATCAGCAGGATTTCTCCCAATATCATATGCAATTCTAAAAAGCATCGAAAATGTCAGTCAAGCAGCCATAGGTGTAAAATCTTACAGAATGAATGCTACTGTAACTGCGCACAAGTGAGAGCAAATAAATACAGCACATAGAACCAGGGACGCACCAATCAGACATTTGTGGATGGTTTCCAATCACCTATTTTGTAAATCGATTAACGATTTTAGCCAACTTCAATCTCTCCGTTCAGAGCTATAATTCAACAGTATTCAATAATGTTTATAGCTCTTCTGATTTGAGCCGCCATAACTTTAATACTGGGAACACTGTTTGAGAGAAGAGTTGCTGTAAAACCAAGTTTCACTATTAGTTTTTTAGAAATGACAAATGAAACTGATATTTTAAGATAGATTTGGTACCTTATGTCAGTGATTGCAGAAGCAAAAAACGGTAAACAAAAGAAATGAAAAGCACCCACTTGAGTCTTGCTGGCATCATCCACGTTACCTTTTAAATAGCTTATGAAACCATTTGTACTTTAACTTCTTTTTTAAAAAAAAAGCAAACTAATAATGGAAATATATTAAAGATTTATTGGATATACATTTGATTCTCTCAATAACACCTTCTACACTGAAGAGTGTTGTTGATCCTCTGTCTTAGGTATGGCGTGATTACCGAATGGAGAATAATGGATTTTAGTGGATCCAACCATCTGGTCACCAGCTGATTACTCAGTACATCTAGAAACAAAAGCCTCCCTTTTGAAATTCCAAATAACACATTTCTAATTACTGGATTACTCAAAACTAGGAACTTAAATAATTATGGTCAACCAGCAGAAAGTACTTTGAAGCACTTTTTTAGTTTCATAAAAATCAGATAAAACTTAGGGATTTATGCCGCAATGCATAGTTCGTTCTTTTCCTTGTGGATTCGAAACCCTTTACCTCGATCAAAGAATCTGCAGCACATTTTTTCCTCTTTTATTTGTCAGAATCATAATCAGCAGGAAATCAGTATCTGCCAGAAAAGTCCATCGAAACTAAGACACGGTGCATGATTTGGATACTTTTATTAATATTTTTAATTATAGTCACAACAATTTGAGACAAGAATATCAGTGAGATGATACAAGTGTGATAAGGATGCACACATGCTGTTCTGATATGCTTTTAACTGACTACTGTAGAGGACTGTAAGTATGAAAAGGTAAGGAGTTGATTTTAAATATTAAAATAAATGTGAAAAAAAAAATGTCTCAGACAACGCATTTCTCCAGCAATTACTGTCTGAACTATTGACATTTCCAACAAGGTCAAATTTAAGCGATCGTTGCAAATTATACTGCTGATAACACTCGTAAAAGATCCCACTCATTCACTAAGCTAGCTAGATAATCAGTCAATAGTAGTACTTGTAACAGTGCTGTAATAAATGTCACAACAATAAACTGCAACAGTGAAATAAATGGCGAGCGACATGCCAATGCCGCTTACCTTTTAATCCTGCAGATTCTCCAGAGCATCTAGATGCCATAAAACTGGCAAACCAGTTCCTTCATGGTTCATTTCATGTTCAGTCTTTATGCATCATGGCTCAAACTGGGATACAGGGAACCTTACAAGGCCATCTCTCCTTGCCCCAGCCTCTCTCCGTCCTAACTGTCTCACTTTGTTTTCCTCTCCGCCTTGGATCCCATGTCTCTGTCACGCCGACCTCTTCCTGGATTCCACACAGAGGTGAAAGGAAGCAGAGCTGGCTGCAGCGGTAGTTGGCAGCACAGTCTCCGTTTCTTCTCCTCTTGTAGAGTGCACGCACACGCGCACACACACA